>OZ012661.1:30070579-30176195 GCA_963942545.1 Oxycera nigricornis
CCTTTAACAACCGGCTTGGGACCGGCTACGGCGGAGTTAAGGCCTGGCTTTAATCTTTATATTGCAACTACTGTGTAATTCTTGAGCAATATAGTTAATTTATGCATTTTTTTAGACCATTATATATGTTATTTACATACCTTTGAAGTGGACAGTTTTGTTTAAATGCTGTCTTAGCGATATTTTTTCAGATTTTTTTTTTGCTTCAAAATAAAACCTTGTATGGAGGTATTTTTCACTAATTAATTTGATGAGCAAACAATAATGTCGGGTTTCTAGCATGTGGCTGGAAATCGTATCGAACATTTTCTCCCCTATGCAGAACTTTTGGATGGCGATAGAAAGTTTTTGAAATGTCTTACTAGACAGCACAAGCTCATTAGAACAACGTTCAGCCACTCTCAATTCTTGTTCTGCCTTTGTACAGATACGGACAACATCTTTCGACTGAACTTTCAAAGATCCTCTGTTTTTGTACGTAATGAGTGACCTCGAACATGCATCTCCCTGCAACGCTGAAATACATACTTCACATTGAAGTAGGTTGTAGAGTTTGTAGACCACAAATCCTGCAATATACTCGACAACATAATTCACATATTTCGACAGCCTGGCAGGATCAGCAGCGTAGTTGTGATGCTGCAAGAATTTTTTTCAAAAACAGCAGAATCTTCTTCGGGATCCATGTCAATCATGGAACACTACTGTTGATTGCTTGCAGAGGACATGACGAAGCATTCAATATTGAAATCTCTTCCAGTGGTACACAATTTCCCATGCCACCATCCCGAATTTGGCAACGAAATAGTAATTTCTTATAGCTTGAGTTAAATTGTCGTACGGAGGGATTGTTATTGTAACCAAGACTACATCGTACTGATGAAAAAAAATAATTCAATTGGGTCTTGATTAAGCTTATACAATGGTAAAAACTTCAAAATGTTGGTTTTTACGAATCTAATGTAAAGAGTGCGTAAGTTTCGTAAAGCCGCTATCAATCCTAAAAGCCTACATTTCTTTTTGAATTTATCATTAGTGTTCCCGAAGCTAGTTTTAGACTTTCAATGTATATTATTGCTTGATCGGCGAAAGTAAAACGATTTCCGAATTGTTTGCGCAAAGAGCTTTTTTCAAGTACTCGTACTCCGATACTCTTCTGCTGTTCAACACGTCAAATATATCATTAAACATTCTTATAAATTTGGTGGTTGCTTCGCTTCCCGCAAACTCTTTGAGTTTAAGAATGTTTCGACAGAAATCAATAGCATCCGCTACTGATTTGCTAAGTGTTTGCACTGCTAAATACACTTTCATTTTCTGGCGCTCAAAATACACATGTGCCTGCCTCAATTTATTGCCTAAATGAAGGCCTTCGCTTTCTTGCAACCTCTGCAGTGCCACAATGTATTGCCAGTTTATACAATCATTTCTGTCGTTAATGATCTCCCTGAAGTGTGACCAAGCGTTCCTTACTAATTTAAACATGTGACAAGGATCTGGATGGAGGACAATTTGTTCGACTCTGTTGACAAATGTGACGTGGCCCTTGGAATTCACATCACGTACGTCGGAACCAAGCAATTTTGTCATTGTGAAGTTCGTGGATGCTCCATCAAAAGTCACTCCAATGATCTCCACCCCCGTTTCCAACAAATTCGAAACGCATAGGTCTAGTATGTTTTTCTTTTGCTCTGACGTGATCGTGGTAATGGGGAAGTAGCCTAGGGGAATTTTCCAAGCTCTATTAATGCAGACAGCCATAAAGACCAAAATTTGTGTCGCCAAAGTCGGGCTGTTACCTCCATCGCCGATATCAACATAACCAAATGTTTTTTTCCCGTCCCAATCAACATGTTGACGTATGAATACTTCGTCAAACACAAGATTCACTACAATTTTTTCTTCATTCAATGTGCAACTTGAGACTTGCTAAATGGCATCGAAAGATTCTTTAGTGAAGCCTGGAGCGCAATTTACATTCTGATACCATTTTCGAATAGTTCTCGAATGTGGGAGGCAATTGTTGAAAGAATTTCTTACAAATTCATACGCTCTGGGCGACAAAAAGTTTAAATTTAGAGCAAACGCTTTAATTTGCGGATTAAATTGTTTTGGGACGGATATTGAATTTGACTTAAATATCAATCGTTCGATAACCTTGCTGCTTGGTCCACTGACACTTTCAAGAATCTCACGAGTTGTTTCACAAATTAAATTGCGCTCCTTCAGTCCCGTCAATAAGCCTTTCATATTATTGGCTTTAGCTGAAATGCGCTTGTTGCGCTGCCTGAGTTTATGGAGCAAAGCATTTTTCGTTTTAAGCTGACGCTCCAGCTTTCTTATCCTTATTTCCAGCTTTTGCACATAAGCTTCTTCCATAGGCGCGAATGTGGTCGGTCTTGATGTCTGTTTGGAAGGAATCTTCTCATATATAGCCCCACAAAAATAAAATACAACCCTTGGCGACAAGTACACACTAACAGGTAAACTACGTTAGGATTCGGGACACAACGACTACAGATTTAACGATAACACGCACAAAAGCACCACAACCTGCAGACCTTTATACATGTTATTCAAACAGGATTGCTTAGAATATCAATTTTAATATAAATTACTAGTTTTCGACAGTTAATTTTTTTTTTAATTTTGCTTTCACTATAAAAATAAATACAATTTCTGTTTAATATACACTTTATTCATTAAGTAGTGATAAATATTAAAAATTAATGCATTAGTTGTAAGAAAATTTCGGAACTAATGCAATAGCAAATATAACATTTTTAAGTAGATGTTTAGTTTGATCGCATGTATAAAAGGACTTAACATAAATTATTTTTCTACTATACTATATATATACACAATTTATATATATATAATATATAAATATAAAATAGTTTAGTTGTCAGTTATTGTTCTTACTTGAGGGAATTGATTAACCGGCTCACTCAGCTCTGCTTGCTCCGCGGGGATGGAAGGCTCATATTTTCTCTTCCCTCTTTTCGAGTCGCCATTATTAATATCTGCCATCTGTAAAAAGGTGGTTAGGATTTAACAACTTAAAATCAAAACATTTGTACCATTTCTAAAAGAGAATCTTCTCTGCAAGCTGCCTCGTTGCTCTTATGAGCTGCTTTCAATTCATTGGAGGCATTCTTCACTGGTATCTAAAAAATGGAATATTTATAAATTGTTCATATTAACAGCAAACATTTTACCACCACTGATGATTTGGAATAGTTGCTTCCGTCTATCGGCTCCGAATTTGGTTCGTGGCAGCCCTTTTATTGAATACAATTGTAAGTCACATGCAAACATAATCTTGCCCAAAATTGTTTACCTCTTTCGGCGGATTCATATGCACTGAACTCATTCCTATATTTATAGATGGGACTCATTTTCAATTAAGGCTGTCCTGCAGTTCAGCCTTACAAGGTCCCGTTCTAAAAAGTGGTCCGAGCAAACCAAAGTATTTTTAGTCACTTTGATATCAAGGCGTCCAATTGCACTTTGCCACATCAATTGCTGAATCTCATTTCTCGGAAATCTGTAAAAAATTTATTGCTAAACAATTATACAGAATGTTACCAAATAAATTAATATTGTTTTCAACCGTTGCCCCTTTTCAGTCTACGCAACTGCGATAGACTGCAGCAATATGACAGCTACTCAAGCGAATTTCATTGAGATGTAAACAAACCAAAAACAAATCGGTTAAACATTAATTTAACAATGAATGCTGATTAATGTTTACTCCGAAATAGGTCACATGTATACAACATTACCACGCGGACAAAATAAAAATTACTTACTTATGAAATGAAATCCCAATCGAACGACATCGCACTTTATTGCTGCAACCAGCCACAACACACTTCATTGTAAACAGTTTCTTCACGGATTTAGTTTATATTTTAGTCTTATTTAGTCTGTTTTACACCGCACTTTATCCACGTTTATCCTGACAACAAAATTCAGCACTTTTAACCAACAACAATCTATTTTCAACGCGAAAATAACAAATTTGTTAATCTACAAACTACTTCAAACTTTCGTTTGACAGTCGGACTGCGATCGAAGAATGCAAGGTCAACAGAAAACTGCTCTCAAGAGGAATGTATGAGATTTCACTCATATCACCATTCCTATTAGTTCCCTGTTCCATGAACAGTATTCACAAACCAGCGCTAGGTTTGAACACGTATACATCGACATTGTCGGCCCGATACCACCGTCAAAAAGCTACAGGTACATACTCACAATAATAGATCGCTTTACTAGGTCGCCAGAAGCGATCCCGATAGCCGACTTAACTGCAGACACGGTAGCAACCGCATTTTATGCGTGCTGGATTCGTGGCCTTGTCCACCGAACGGTTGAAACCAGCATTCATCGTGCAGGAAGACGAAGATCAAGGAACGGCAAGAACAAATAATCGTGGACAACAGCAATCAACAAGCGAACAACATCAGGAGAAAACCATACGAACTTATCAAGGACCAAAAGCAAAGCTGAAAAAAATAAGATTTGACGTTTAGTCTACCTTCAAGAGGTTGACACAAAAATCGAAGCTTACTTGGAGGGAGATACTATAGCGATTCACGATAGCGAAACCAGCGCTCGTAGTGGCGAAATAACAATACCCAAAGAGCAAGGATGCAGGATGTGATTCGCTCTCAGTCGTCGTCGATCGCGCGTCCCATATACTCGCGTCCTATATCGTGTTCAAATACTCTTGTATGAATCAAGTATATTGTAATTAGCCGAAAATTAGACTGTGTTTGATTTTTGTAGTTAGCACTACATGCGGATAGACTCAGGCGACCTCTGGAGGGTACGAACGTTACCAACAATTCCTAACCTTCTCGTCAGTAGCCCGAGATACCGATGAAACGCCTTAGTTCCCGCGCAGCGTGTATTTTTTTACAACGACTTTTTAGCGTTCGTCGCAATTCGTTTATTGCCACAAGTGACAGAACGAAGTGAACAGCGAATTTGCACAAAGTTTTGCCTTAATCTCGGTAAAAGTTGTGCGAACACTATTAAAATGTTGCAAAAGACTTCTAAAGATGAGTGTATGGGCAAAACACAAATAAAAGAGTCGTATAGGCGGTTCAAAAGTGGCCGAAAAGTCGAAGCAACATCAACTCAATTTTTTTTTCAACTATGAGGCCGTTGTGCACAACGAATATGCTCCTACAGGCCAGACAATCAACAAAGAGTACTACGTTGAAGTTTTGAAAAGATTGTGTGATACAATCGGAAGAAAACGACCGCAACTTTGGGAAACCAGTGACTGGCTTCTTCATCACGACAACGCTCCAGCGCCTCCTTGTGCAGGAGTATTAATTGAAACATAGTGTTGCGCAGCTCCGCCAGCCTCCATACAGTCCCGATATAGCTCCCTGCGATTTTTGGCTGTTTCCTCGATTAAAAATGCTGCTTAAGAGACATCGATTCGACGATAAATAGACTGTTGAAACTAATGCGACGAATGCACTAAATGCGATTCCGAAGTCTGACTTTCAAGAGTGCATTAATAAGTGGAAATATCGATATGAACGTCTTGTTCAATCAAATGGGGACTACTTTGAAGGATACCGACCCCCGGATAACGAAGAATAAATAAAGCGCCGAGAAATCGAGGTAGGTCGGATACGTTTGGAACAGACCGAATTCCAAGTTCATCGGCAACAAAATTGAAAACACGCGATGAACTCACACCACCAACTGAATACTCTTCGAAATACGTGATATTGTGTTTCCCTTTAGTTTTTACGCTTCTCTTTCAATTTCTAAGGTGCAAAGAACGCAACAGTAATATTTCATTCTCTCAGCAGAAAAATAGAGTTATTGGTTTCAAAATATGCCTTGAGTGTTCTTGTGAAACAAAATTCATTGAAACTTAACCAACTATACGCACGAATGTTTACGAAATAAATCAAAGAATTATTTTGAGAATACTTGGCGTAGGTTTTTAAGGACTGAAAATTTTTCTTTCTTTGTAGGATATATGTTTTACGTTTTCCAATTCTCTTTACTATGCTGTGAATTCAAGAATCCATAAAGCTTGAAAAATGTGTTTTGGTTTATTTGTTAAAAAGCTGTGAAAGAGGAAATCGAGATGAATAAGGAAGCTGGCAATGAAGCTGAGATTTTGACCGTTGCCGGAGATGGCTCGTGGATGAAAAGAGGTTCTACATCGTTGGTCGGTGTCGTTTCAATTATAGGAAAATTCACCAGTACAGTTATTGACCTACAGGTCAAATCATCATTTTGTCACACGTGTAACCAAAATAAATCGCGGTTGAATGTTGTTGAATTTTCGATGTGGTATAATGAGCATAAGTCCGCGTGCTACGTTAACCATGAAGGTAAAATGGAGACTGATGGAGCCGTGGAAATTTTTAAAAGATCCAAAGACATATTTAATGTTATTTATGTATATTATATTGGTGCATACTTCACTTAGGTAAAAGGATGTACCGGCAGTTCATGGAAGTGAAAAAATAACTCTCTTCAAAGAGAAAGGAAAAAAGAATAAGAAAATGATGCACTCGAAAAAAAAAGAAAAACCGGAAAAAGGGGCCATACATCAAAAGCAGACGCTTCAGTTCCAGCTCCCATCAATACAAAACAACTAAATTATCTTTCGAATTGATAAGAGAAATGTCAATATAATCTTGGAAAAAAAAGATGTAGATTCCAAAAAAAAAATGAAAAAAGAAATCCTTGTCGGTTATTACCACTGAATTTCTACGGATACCCAACCCCGACACGAATACTGCAACCCGGACTGGTGCGAGTTAAAAACAAACAAAAACGATCCGAGTGTACAAGAGCATGTTTTGAAAGTTTTTGAGTCACAGAATGAGGATGATTTGTTAAATATATGTCTCGGTGGTAATACACAAAACGCAAATGAAAGTTACAACAATTTGATATGGAAAATTACTCCGAAATCCCCATTTGCTAGCAGAGAAACTCTAGAAATTGTCGCTTGGATTGCAGCACCCACATTTAATGAAGGTGCCAGAACTTATCTTGCCATTATGGATTCGATGGAAATAAAAATTGGTGAAGCAGCAACGACTTAGGCAACGCAATTGATGAGGCCCGTTTAAAACAAGCAAATAGAAGGAGAACTGATCAGGCAAAGGAAACACGAATCGCAAGTAAAAAAGATTCGGCAGAAAGTGTGCAGCAACTGGCAGAGTTACAAGATCTTCAGTATGCACCTGGGATGGCTGATTAGTGGTAATAAGCCCAAATACATTATCTATACACGGTTTACAAGTAAAAATTATTGTAAAAAAATTTTTTGCGATTTTCTTAAAGCTACTTTTTTTTAACTCGTACACACCATATTTCAAGTTCTACTCAATGGAATCAAAAAAAATCAAAGAGCATATGATTCGTTATACTAGATACTAGATACAAAACCTGGCATTGGTGGCGTCTGCTACTTTTAAGGTTTGTTGTGTTTTCTATCTGCATTAATTTGATTGTTTTTTTGTATTTCAGTGTGAGGCGTTGTTTCTTCTGCTTTTCGCCTCCTGTGCTCCAATGGTCCTGGCGTCATCTTGGGGTATGGTAGTTTGGCTGGTTGCTTGAAGTCACTGCTTTGTCTACATTTCTGTTTGTGGTTTTTGTGCTTCTTTGGAATGTTTGGGTGAGTATTGGGTGGGTCTGTGGTATGCTGTTTCTGATTCTGTGTTTTTTCTTTGTTTTAGATTCTTCTTTTCGGATTGGTGAGGTGTTTCTGTTTTCACCTCCATCTTCCAGTGAGGTGATTGTTCATGTGAAGGAGTTTGATGTCATTTGAAGATGTAGTTTGTTTTCTAATTCAATTTCCTACACATCTTTTTTTGTTCTATTGTTTTAGCTGTGAGTTTTTATTTGATCTAGGGTGTCTTTTGAGTAGGGATTTGGTTAATGTTTTCTTTTTTTCTTCTGGTGTGCAGTGTTTAGTTGTCTATACTATAATAAAATGAAAGTTGGCGAACGATATCGCTTCGAAATTTCAAAGCAACAAGACTTTCGTCTTGTTGGCCTCTATGCAATTTAAGTCCCGTGGACGAGGCAACGGACCCTTGTGTCGTTCAGACGAATTCGGGTTCGGCCTCTACCTAGCTAGAGGAGTGATGGCTGCTGGCAGGTCTGCTCAGCTCGGTGCGTAATGTCGTGGGTGCGTTCTCTAGCATCAATCCCGAATCTCATTTCCAGAGATTCAGCCATCCATTTGCACGATTACATACCGAAAAAAAAAATTTACCAAACAAAACAAAACATACCATGTTGTGGGGGTATACCTCCCACGTTACTTTACCAACGAGTTCTCGCGCGCATACCGAGATACTACCGCGTTCACGACCTACCCGAAAGAAAAAAAACTTTACCATTACTTCGATCTTCGGGTGAACTTCCGAAACTACTCAAAAAAGACAAGGAAAAACGTAAAAATACCGCGTACAAGAACAATCTCTCGGGTGACCGTGTTACTCTCGATTAGAAAGACGAGCTTCAGCGGAGCTCGGCTGACACATATGTCGCTGCCTGGGCCCGCCCTACCATGGCCTAGCGCTCGCGTGTCAGCATGTGTTGTGCGTGCTAGGCCCACCAATTCTTACCTCAGCCTGGGTGAATCCTGCTCCTCAAAGCAAGAAGGAAGGAGGATCGTTAGGAAAACTCTCGCTGATTAGATTGTTAACCCTCCATTCGTGAATATTTGTAAAATTTCCTACCTACCTATGGTTCTGTCATACGGAGGGTATTTAAATATTGCAATGTTGCTATATTCACTTACGAGCTACTTACCATGAGTAAACCTTATAGCCTTGATTGGGTCAAGATATTTTAATTGTAAAATTGATTTTATTACATAACTTAATGAACACAACACGCGCTTGGCAGCCCGTTCGATCCTTGCGTGCACAGATCCAATACGTTTTGTAAGTTGATTTCCGATTTTTAACAAAATTGAATCCACCGTCTGTTAACAATGTGCACCCTCTTTGGCCCGTTATAAAGTAAGCAATATGTGCTCTCGATTTTCGTTTCATATAGATTGGATGATTATGTTTAAATAAACTAAGAACAATTTTTTGGACACCATCGATTATATTTGTGACGACACGTGCACGACATTTTGTACTACCTTTTTTCGAGCAAATTCGATAAGTTTTATACCTAATTCGACGATTTTTCACAAAACTATAACCGTCCAAAACTAAAAGTTTACAACCTCTTTGTCCTAGACAGAAGGACACTTCCGAATGTATAATTGGTTTTGTTTCAAGATTATCACGCTGCGCACTCAAAAATCACGCTTCGTTTCGTTGAAATGAGCGGTTGTTTCGTCAATTTCATTTTATTTATCACATCACTACTTTTTATTGATGCATCCCGCCATGCCACAATTCGAAACAATTCCAACACAAAGTGCAGGTTTTCCAGCACATTCACCACATCGTAATCGTGTATTCTTTCGTATACGACGAAATCTATCACAGTGTTTACATCGTAGAAAAAACACTAGGACGTTTCCTACGATTTGGATTCATGGGTGGTCCCGCAACAGGCACTTTTTCAGCAACATGCTTAATTGATTCTAGTTCTACTCAAGATTGACCGTATTCACGACAGAATGCTGCTCCATCACGTTGAGGAATCTCCCATCAACCCCTCGTACCGTCAACTCTTCGCCGGACCAAGCTTAAAATCCTCTCGCCAGCCAACTCCCGATCCGATAACGGTTCTCTCCAAAGAACCGGTCGGGTAGCTGCCAAACCAGATTCCCTGGTTCGAGCGCTGTAAGCTGGTTTTCGAGACTGACTTGGTGTGCGGAGTTGCCGCTTCTGAGTGAACCAAAGATTACAAAAAAAACCATGCCGTGCGCTATTACAATACTTATAAGCCTTCTGTATGAATGACCTGTTTTGATGCGTTCTGGGTTATTAAGGTGGAGGTGTTTTTTATTAAAAATTTGTTATTGTTGTCTTGGTTTTTCCTCCTTAGTTTTGTTATGAGTTTTGTGGTGTTATTTGGGTATTTCATTTAGGTTTATGGTAGAAGATAGCTTGTAGTGTTTTGTTGTGAGTTTTTTTGAAGTAGCTTTTTTCAAGAATTTTTCTTTTAGTTTCTATTTTGTTTTTGTAGTATCCAGGTTCCATGACGAGTCTGTATCTTTCTTGTTCTATATATTGAGGATTGTGGCGGCTATTGTATGTGTGTGATGTAGATATTTTGGTTGTGTATGAGGTTTGAGTTTCATTCTTATTGTAGGTGGTTTTGTGAGTTTTTACATGATTTTGTTGTGAATATTTTGTCCTGGTATTTGAGTATTTCATTTTAGTTTGTGTTTATAGATAGTTTGTTGAACTTTGTTATGGTTAATTTTTTGCTTTTGGTTCTATTTTATTTTTGTGATATCCAGGTTCAATGAAGCGTCTGTGACTTTCATGTCCCAAAGATTGAGATTATATTGTGAGTGAGAGTTGAGTTTGACTATTCTTGTTTAGATCTCATGCTCCAGCGTGTACCGGCCTCAAGTTTTAGATTTTCGGTTTTGGGTAGTTTTTTCCAGTTGAGATAATAGTGGAGGGAGTGGATTTTTTGACTGTACGTTTTCAGACTTCGCCCTGCTGGATTTAAGAGTAAAGTCTAAGATATGATGCATCGAAGTAGATGATGACATCTATTGAATATTGAGTCCTCTTTTGAGTAGAAAGTTTCCTTGGTTTTAGGCATGCCCAGATGCATTTCGTCCTTGCCAACAGGGGACTCGTCAGTAGGCTTTTTTCAAATGTGTTGGAGCGAGAAACATTCTATTGAATCTGAGCTGAACAAACTGGACTCATAAGATTTTATATAGTGTCAGGGGGCAGTCTTCAATCACCCAGTCTTAATGGGTTCATGGTGGTAATGTTTGTTGGTTTAAGTTTTTTTTTTGTAAAATAAATGTACATTTTGTGTTTCTTGACGTATTCTGTGTTTGCTCTTGTTTTTGGTTTTGTTGGAGGGTTTCCGTTTGTTGGTTCCACTGTTTTGAATGATGTTATGTCTTTTTTGAGGTCCTCTCCTGTTCCAACGGTGAGCGCTTGTATTTTGGCCTTTTTCCTCTGGGTATATTCACTATTTGTACTGACTCACTTTTGTATTTTTTCTAACTTTGTGTTGTTTGTCACTTCTATTTGGTTTTTATGTCACTTTTTCGGTGCGGGGTGTTCCATCTTTGTCACGTTTTGTAAACTTAGGAAGGGTGTTTGATTACTTTTTGTACCTATACCGTTCTGTTTCGTTAGTGTAATCTTTCTACCGATTTTTGTTTCGACACGTCCAGGATTGAGAGTTTGACTGTTGCGTGACTGTTGCACCGCATATATTTCCTACTCTGTGTGGTCATATTTTCTTTTATTCTTGTTTTGTTTTCTGCTATTTATGGTGCCTGGGCTCATCTTGTGAATAACCTTTTTACATATTGTCCGGTTTCGATCGGGTTATTTATTGATCAGAATTTTCCAAGGTTTTTGGATTTTGAAGGATTGTTGTATGTTGTGTGTGTTTGGTTTTCATGTGGTGTGTAATTCGTATTTTTGGCTGGCCTGAGGTCGATATTTTCCATGGTAGTTTTGGGTTCTGTTTCCTTTTTTATTCCTATTGTTGGACAAGATGCTACTGTTTTATTGGAATTTTCTGATTGTGTGGGTTCTGTACTTTATGGTTTTGTATGTCATGTCGCCTATTTTGGTTTTTTCTTGGGTGTTTGGAATTATGTAGTGAGACTGTTTTCTTTTTATGATTTGATGTGCTTGCCAATTGTTCTTTTGATGGAGATTGTTCCCCACAGGAGCTCTTCAGGTTTGTGTAGGGTATTGCCTTTGTATTTATTATCTATTTCCGTGAGGACATAGTTGAGTTCTTCGTTTAGGTTTTGAATCAGTTTATCTTTAGGGACGTTGAGTGTCATGATTACGGCATTTGTCTTGTTTGTTATGATGAATGGAACGTAGTTGTTTTGTGTGTTATTTTTGAGAGTTTTTTGTATCATATATTCTATTGTAACTTTTTTTATTCTTTTGTTTTTGTTTTGTTTTGTTTGTTGTTTTGTTTGTTTTGTATTTGGTGCATTTTCCGTTAAGGTAAAGATTTTTTTTCATATATGTGTAGACTCAATATTTCGTTATTTTGGGTTACTGAGTCCCAAATTTTGTTTAATTTTTCATTTTCTGTTGTTTCTTTAATGTGTTGTTGCATTTTGGAGATGTTTAGGTTATTTTGGCAGTTTTATAGGACTTTTTTGTATATATGTGCTTAGTTGTAGTGGGTGTGTGTTGCAATTGTTTGTAAGGATATTTGTTTGAGTATGTTTCTGATGGTTTGGTTGTTGTTTGTGTGGGGTTTTTATCCAAGGTATTTCTCTTCCAATACTTTTGCCAATTATTTGTTGATGATTATTTGTTTGCTGCAGTGTTTTATTTTGTATCTCATGGTGATTTTTTTATATTTTTCTGTCATCTATATGTCAATGATGATGTTTGGTATGCCTATGCCCAAGCGTTTGTCAATCTTAATGTTCAGTTCTTTTTCTGTGTTTTCAGTGTGATTTTCGATGTGTGTTGAGAGTTTTTCTTTTTTTGTGTGGTTTTTAATGTATTCTTTCTGTATCTGACTGCAGCTCGAGGGTTGAAATTGCGGACGGTTGCTTGTCTTGGAATCGTTTCTTGCCTATGCTGGAGGAACATTAGGAGGACGGTGGACAACAAGCGGCGGAAATAGGCTTAAAAGGAAGAAACAAATTGGAAGTAAAATCAAGTATATATAGATAGGTATATATAGATATGTAGGTTTAATAATAATAAAAAAAGAATAAAATAGTAACTTGAATCGATTGGTGATTTGTGTGAAATGGCGAAACGAACGTTGCGTCGGTCCCTGGTTTGCAATCCATTTTCTTGGAATCTCTCAGTTGGTCAGTGGTTTCAGGTCGTCGTGAATCCAGTTCCCATTTACGGGCAGGGCAATCCCGGCGCAGAAACGGGTGGCGCCCTTTTGAAAACTATTCTCACAACCCTCTTCGCGGATTTAAGCCGGGTGGGATTGCCCAAACCGTGGCCAGGATCGGCTGCGGTGTAGTGGTGAACGTTATACCAAAAAAAGCTGTAATAATTTGTCTCAAAATTCTATTATAGTAAGTGTTCATCTGTGGATCAAATTGTGTTCATTTCGGTCAGTTGGCCTTGTTTTTGTTGTCTATTGGCTGTCAATATCAGATTTGTTGATTCTAGTGGGAGTATTTTTGATGGGAAATTTTTTGGGATTTTTCTTGTGCATAACTTACACGAGGATCGATATGTTGCTTCGCTATATCGGCCTCTTCAGTTATGTGTTAGTCGTGTCACATTCAGTTAGTGAGTCCATTTAGTTAGTGAGTCCATCCTCAGGTGGAAGATAGCCTTTTCGTTTTGAGGCCGCCTAATGAGCAGATTAGCGTTATCCATATGTGTGTTCATGTTGACATTGCGTATTGTGTCCTTGAAGTTGGGTTGGACTTAATGAGATGAACATATGTAGTATCTGCATTTCTCATTCTGCCCCTCTTATGTCTGGGGATCCATGCAGGATTAAATGGACATTGGTAGTAAAAATCTTCATGTGGTTTGCCCATACAATCCAGTTTTAGTACTTGGAGCATAGTTTTGCTTGATTTTAGAGTGATAGTGCCACTTTGGTTGATTATAATGAAAGTGCCAGCCACTTTATTAAAAAGTCTAAAAGGCAGCTCAGTAAGCTGTGCAAGAAATTCCTTATGGAACTAATCGGCAATTTCAAATTAAATATTATGGCATTGTGATAGTGAACGAGAGTCTGTCGCATCCAACATGGAATAAGAAAACCATGAAGAAAGTGATGTGGACTTAGAGAGCGACTGCTTGACGGCCTAAGAAGCTGAAGCTGAGCCTTTAGTATCTCACTCTATTTCACGGAAAAGGGCCACATGGCCTCCCATAAAACCCGTTAGAAAAGTACTAAAAGTTGATGAGATTCGTTAAAATTCCATTGGTCCTGTAAAGAAACCTGCAGCGAAGCAAGTAGATGTCACATCCAAGACTGAGGCAGTAAGCGCTGTAAGTTCAAAAAGCCGGAGGATACCACCAATAATTTGTTACAAGCTAGACTTGAAAACCTTCAGGACGGAGCTATCTGCCGCCTATAAAAGAGGAGGTATTGAACCTCCAAACTACACTGTTCTGTGAACGGTCTATCTACAAACTCTATCTTCCCTAAAACCCTAAGTGACCACAGAGTCTTATTCGGTATGCCCAAGAGATTGAGCATTCCTTGCTCCACGTACACGCCTCCAGGTGAGAAAAAACTTTCTCTTATTCTGAAGGGAGTGCACGCTTTCTACGACGAAATTGATGTTTTGCGTGAGCTCAAGCAGATTATGGGCGCCAAAGTTTTCTCGGCTAAACGCTTTTCCACTTCAAGCTCCCGAAAAGAACAAAAGGTTCTGGGCCTTTTCTTGGTCCAATTTCTCCCCACTGTTAAGGAAGTTCTACCAATTAAATACGTCTTACATAAAAAAGTATACTGGGAACGAATAAAGAAGACAAACACAGTGCAGTGTTTCAATTCCCAGCGCTCCGGCCATGTAGCAGTCAACTGCGCACCTGAGTCGAGATGCGTTAAGTGTGACAAATTGCACGGCGCTTCAGAATGCTGTGTTTCCACTGAAAATCCAAAAAGTAGGTATTTTTTGTCAATTGTAAGAGTAAAGGGTACTCTGCTTCCTTCCTTAGGCAAAAAAAATTGAGAAGAGAAGGAAAAACCTACAGAAAAAGAAGGAAGAGAAAAGGGAGTTTATCTCTCCTTCTCTTAAAAATACAGTGAGAACGGGGATTTTCTTCGCTAATATCGGTAAAGATGCCTCAACAAAGCCAAAAGGCGCGATACGCAGCCACCGGATGATAAAAACCTTGTTTCTGCCTCGGACAGAAAAAGGATTTTCACCGCCGACTGCAAGCAGTTCTTCACACACACTCATTCGAAAAGTTGATGAGTTTATTCCGCAATATAAAAAACTTTCTTTCCTAAGTGAGAAAAAAGCTGCCTATCTTGATTTTGCTTTCCGCCTGTGCTGCAATGCGGTCTAAGATAAAATTTCTCATTTTGAATAATGCACTTTGGGTCCCTTATATAAAAAAACACGCTGTCCATGAATACGTGAACTCACACCGACCAGACTTCTTCTTCTTGTCTGAGACTCTTCTTAAAAACAAGCATAAAATTATTTTTTAGCGATAGAAAATTAAACGAACAAATGCTATTGATGGAGCCAGGGGAGCTGCTTTAATCATCAATGGGAACCTCAGCACGCAGCAGCACTTTTTACCAAGTTTTGAGTGTCTAGAACTCAAAATTGTCAGTTCCTTCCTAGAAAATTGGTCTTTTTTATTTGTTGGCATTTACGGCTGGAATGGGAAACCCGTTAGGAACGTTGCTTGTGAGCTAGATAGAGTGTTGGCTTTCTGCCTCGATTTTGATTACTTTGCTATAGGGGGCGATTTCAACGCAAGACATCCACACTGGAACGATATAATCTCAAACTGCTATGGAACTGCCATATTTAACTGGACGCAAAATAACTTGGAACTCCTTGCCATCTCCCCAAATGACCCTACCGTTAGGCGTGCGTCTTCTGTCATAGATTTTTATATAGTGTCAGCAAATCTTGTGACCATTGTCCCAGAAATGAGGAACTTCTCGTATACAACTCTATGTGTAGAGGCTTTGAAGTCTTCATGCTTCTGAGCATGGGGACTTCTGCAGCATCATTGGGGGCTTGGCGTGGAGTTACGAGGTAGCCCGGTGCCGTGACCGTGAGATCGGCAGAGAATCAGGTGGGCCTCGCTTCCACTAGTAAGGTCACTGAGACTGCACTCAGTAGACAAATTGGTACACCCAAGTGGTGATGGGAGGGCGTTGGCAGCCGCATGGTAGCTGCCCGTAGTCCGACCGCGGACCGTGGAGTTAAGCCCACTGGGCAGGCCTCCACGTTAAGCACTCACGACATTCTATGTGTAGAGGCTGAGTCTGAGCACATGATGGTTCTTCTTGAAATACAGCTTAACAGACGTTTTAAGTTTGCAAGGGTGGAGCTTCAACTTTTCATCTCCCACAAACGAGTAAACTGGTGCGCATTTGCTGAGAGTTTGGAAGGAAAACTCAACGCTGTCGAGATTCCACGTTCGAAAATCTATTGTAAAAGAGAACGTGATAAGGGAATTGAGAGCAGGAAATCTCCAAGATCTCTATCAAGAGATCTACTAGGAACTACACGTTCAAAGATCTACTTAAAGAAATTCTTGAGTGACATTCGCAGAGACGTTAGGAAAAGACTTCCAAAGGAATCTAAATGCAGTTAATGCAGAGTACAGGAGCGCTGATAACATCTCATCATCTCTCAACGAGATAATAGCCAGTAAAACTTTGCAATTTGAAAACAAACGATTAGAACAGAAACTTCAACATATACAGCCAGATTTCAGCATGTTATCTGAGATAAACAGAATAACATCCAGAAAAAAGTCATCAGCTCAACTAACTTGGAACGGTTTGCCACTCACAGGCGATAAGGCGGTTGCCAATACAGCAGCTGTGCACTTTGAATAAATTTTTCTTCGTAAAAAAGCAGGCAAAAATACCATCTTTGCGCAACATGTCTTCGACACAGCTGAAAATTTTGATTCAACGAATGAATCGTTAAACATAGTGTGCTTGAATGATTCCAATACCTCAGAGTCTCCGATGGGCAGCAGCCTATCCACAAGCCCAGAGCATCTCTATTGGTTGACTCTTGAGCAAAACCCAAAGAAATCAGTGGGTATCGACGATGTGTCAAACTACATGTTGAAAAAATTACCGCCAATATTTTTTTGTTCTTCGGCCATTATTATCGACATCTGCTATTTTCCCAACCACTGGAAGAAGTTAGCAGTTCGTAACAAAATAGGGGAGACAGAAATCATTGCCACCCGTCCCATGTCTCTTCTGTCAATTGTAAGCAAACTACTATCATCATTCTACTGTCTACATCTACATACTATCGTCATTCTGGCTGGGATGATCCACTTTGCGGGTGAAAAAAGAATCATTCAGAATGGTGTGCTCAATAACTGATGCACTTTCAGTCTTCCGTAAAGAAATTTCAAACAGCATTAAGGACAAAAAAGTTCTTGCAGTCTGCTTTATTTACGTAGAAAAGGCATTTGACTCCGTGTGGTTCAACGGACTTATCTACAAAATAATAAATCATAATTTTTCGCTACCTATTACCAAAACCACCGCATGTTTTCTCAGAGGTAATATTGCTTTTGCTGACTATAGTGGGGCCGTACTAGTCCTTTCGGCATTGGTTCGGGCGTTCCTCAAGGTTAGATTCTACGCCCATTCCTCTATAATCTATTTACCGCTGATATATCAGGTGTTAGAGATGACTTAGCTTCTAACCTTAAGGTGAACTATATGCTGACGACTTGCTTGCATGGTATTCGAGCCACAACTCACGCTTTGCCCTGCTCCGCTTGCAGAGATTTAAATCCACACTAGGCGCATATCACATTCAATGCGGATTAAAGTGAGCTCATGATGTTTTGAGGTCTTTGCAAGAAGAATCAACAGCGTGATGGAATTCAGAATGATGTGGTGCATCTTTCGGGAACACCGATTCCAGCCTCAGAGAAAGTCAAATATTTTGGTGTTATTTCAGCAAACAGTCTACAGCATCCAAGGCAGTGAAGATAATGGCACACAAGACGCTTATAAGACCATTGATAGTGTACGCAGTAACCGTCTGGACATCGGCGCCGAAATCAAACGGGGAGCAGCTAGAACGAGCCGAAAGGAAAATTCTTTGAGCATGCACTGGGTTGCACATGTCACGAGCCGGAAATTATTTTGCTAACAAGGAGCTTCATCGAGTAGCAGCGGTAACACCGTTGGTAGAGTTTGCAACAACATTACAGCAGCTTGAGAGAAAACGAGGGATGCAGCACAGCAACGAGGTCATAAAAGCAGCCTAAACTGACAATCAGAGCAGAGATGCAGCAAATGAGTACCAGAAAGACAACATCGAAGCTGCGAGCAATGAACCGCAGTTCATACTAAATTTTTGAGGACATTTGGTAAATATTTTAATTAGACGTTAATTTCATCGAAATTTTATTCAATCAAATTATTTATTCATGTCACATATGGCGTCATTGTTTTTTGATTAATCAAGTTCAACTATGTTTCTTCTTTATTGTTATCATATAAATTTACTATTCGCTGGAACTCGGGCAGAAGCCACTTCGGCACATCCCGAATGACTGATTGTTAGACTAGTTCTTAAGATAGATTTTAAAAAAAAATGAATTGTTATTATTTATAACCCGCCAAATAAAATATGTTAACCGATTAACCAGACAAAGAAACACACGGCACCAAAGAAAAAGGATAATGCGATCACCGGCCCAGAAAACGTAATTACAGATAAACTGAAAAATAGCAACACGAACTAACAACTCACAAGCATATACACCTACCGACATAAAAAAATACGCAGTAATAGTATCCACCTATCTTCAAAATGAGCTGTCTTTATTACTTATTTACGCTTACATCTTAGAAAATTTTATTATTTTATGACGGTAGTATTGACTAAATGCAGTGATATAAGAGAGCACGTCACTCTTAGAAATTTCAGTTTAATACAGGGTTTGTACTTGAAAAGTATTCATAGTGTTTTGCGATAGAAAAATGTCCCCAAGGCGATAAATATCGACTGAAGAAAGAGCTGCTGCGATGTCTTTGAAGGAAGAGGGCTACTCATTAGGATACAGGATACAGTGAAGGTGCTGTACTGGTTCAGTGAGACGAAGAAAAAGTAGGTCGCCGCGTAAAATAACTAGCCGTGACGATCGTCGTGTAAAATTGGCAACCTTACAAAATCGGTTCAAAAGTTAATCCGATCTAAAAAGAGAGGTGTATGGAACGAGTTACGATGGAGTCAGTATTCTTACCATCGAAAGAAGGATCAACGAAGTTGGATTAAGATCCAGAAGACCTGCCAAAAACCCATTGTTAAAGACAAAAACGCGAAAACATCGCCTTAAATTTGCAAAAGCCCATGAAAGCTGGACAGTTGAGGATTGGTGACCCCATCTTCACAGATGAGTCCAAATTGAACATATTACGGCAAGATGGAAAGTAGAATGTCCGTCGTAGAAAAGGTGAACGATATAGCGACGATTGCTTTATACCAACCGCCAAGTATTCTCCGTATGTTATGGTATGGGGAGCCATTACCGCATACGAAGTTAGCGAAGTAACCTCACCGGTTCGGTGAATGCACTAATATACCAGGACATAATTTGGCAACAGCTTATACCGATGATCGAAGCTCTAACCCAACATGTCGATAGCCCCTTATCATAGAGCGCGCTCGGTAAGTTTTTTAAAAGCTTAATAACATTGCATTTGATATTGATGTTATTTTTGACTTCCAGATTCAAGATTTAAAGTAGAAATTGGGTATAATCTCCCTTCCATTGCCAGGAAACAGCCCTGATTTAAACCTAATAGAAAATGTTTGGTCCCTCAATGGAGTGAAATTGAGAAACAAGAAGCTGACAACCTTTCAAAAGCTAAAGGATGAAATTTAAATAGTGTGGTATAATAAAATGTCACAAAAAGAGCTCGAAAAATACTCTGAATCGATGTCTCGAAGAATTAAAGCGGTAATCAGAACAAAAGGAGGTGCAATTAAATAAAAAGTTTAATTTAATGTTATAATAACACAAATAAATAAAATTTGTAAACACAATGCAACAAAACTTAATGTTTTTATTAAATACCATTCAAGGATAACGAAAATTCTGACCGTAAGTTGTTATTTTTTTTTCAATAGAGCATAACAAAATTTGCGCAGTTTCGCAGTTCGAAATCAATTTCTATCAAACAAACATGAGGACCAACATTTCAATGTATAGTATAACAAATTTCCACAAAATTTATTTAATTTATGATTTTCGACATACCAATTACAAATATATATATACTTAGCCCTTATATATTTCATTTATTGTGATGCATACTCGGTACGTATTTGTTATGACGCAAGTTGTATAATGATCAACAAAAATAAAAACCTAACACTCTAGATAAAAGTTGAAACCAGTGACAAGTGATCAAACGAGTACAAAAACAATAACAACCACTAGTTAAAGAGAGGTGGAAAAGCTAAAAACCCAAATAAGCTAAACTCAAACAAAAACCAAACACCACAAGAAAAGTGAGAGACAAATGAAAACCCCAAATGGAAACTGCAGGAAACAAACAAACATACAAAGGTCTTGAAACCCTAAACAAACTAATAGTGAAGTTGTATAAAGGATATAAGGATCATTTACAGAAAACAAAAAAAGGAAATACTTCTGGAGTTTCTATAAAATATATTATAATAAAAAGCAACAAAAAATTCAAGAAGAAATATCACAAAAAATAAAAGAAATAATTAAAAAACACCAAAAAATGAAGGTGATCAGGCTAAATCTTGAAGAATCACACATAACCGAAAAATCAGCCGAAACAAGGAGCAGAGTGCGAAACACCATCCCGAAGGCAGCACCAACGTGGAAAACGGAGCGGGACGTCAACGTACTAAGAGAAAGGTGTTTAATAGACTTCATAGACAAGACAGTGGACCAAACAAACGAAATCTAACGGAAAATATACACACAAATAATAAAACCATCCTGTACAAAATCACACAGCTAGCGACAAAGACCACCGAGACACTACTGCCCTCCGTCCTTCCTAACAAGAACCCTCAAAAACAAAAAGGATTCTGACCACGGTCAAGAAATTCCTCACCCACTAAACCACAACCCCCGAAATACCCCTATATTCCATTAACCCCATCGAAATCAAACCCAATATCTTTCACAACCAAAGCTCCAGGGAATACTCCTTTCTAAAAATCTCTATCGACAAGCAAACAGTCGAAAACCCCATCAGACAGGCCTGCACGGCTGTGAACTACAAAGAAACCCGCCTTGCCCCTTGGGGCACGGAACTTAAAAACCTCTGCGAAGAGAACGCAGCCAAATTCATCATTTAACTCCACAGATATTGGCAATAAGCATAACTATGTAAATATCAATTCATACTTTTCTTTCTTACAAAAAGATAAAAAAATTCACTCACAAAAAATGTTAGGTTTCAAAAACTCTCCCTTTGAAAATGTAAAAATGTACAAATAAACATAACATACCAAATACAAAGTACAAACTAATATGCCGAAACAAACATACCACATATGCCGAAGCATTACTGATGATTCGCAGCAAAATAATTGGTGCTGCTCCCAGAAGTTTTGATCAATTGTAACACAATACATAATTGCCACGCCATAATGAGAACTTTCGGTGGCGTCTATGCCGACAAAATAGCGGCCTTTACTCTTACACGCTTTCCCACGTGCTTGGAGCGTGAAGGAAAGCGCGAGTTACGTCCCGACGCCCAGGTCATCTAAGTTAACACCACTGTCCCACCGAGTCATTAAACTATCAAGAGGCACATGCAATACCATCGAACAATCAAGCCACCGAGTCAGCGAAATATCAAGTATCCCATCAAGGGGCACATGCAACACCAAAGAACTTCCAAGCCACTGAGTCAGCGAATCCTGGCATAATTCTAGATATCGGCGGAAATGCTACTCAGCAAAACGATGAAATAAAATTCTGAGCATCATTAGTTTAAGGTCAGTCTTTTTTAGAAATTGTTAGAAGGCCGATGTAGTCGATGACTACGATATAAATATATATTTTTAAAATATCAACCCTGTATTTAATTTATTAACTTCTACACATCGAATTCATTTCGACACGTCTTAAAACAAACTCGCACATATTTGGCAAGCTTGCACATATTCACCCTCATTAATAATTGAAACATTTCGATGTACTTAAAACCTTGCATTCACGTGTACTGCGTCAGCAGTACAAAGTTATAAAATTGTATTCGCAGATTGTTCAATGTTTATTCTGTTCGCTTGTGTTATAAATAAAAGAAGTTGTGTCGAATTGGTTTTTTTTTATCTTTCACGGGTCGAAGTTTGTAATTGGCGCAGTCGTGCAGATTCCTACTCTATACGCTATCAAAATACTCGTGTCACGGTGTTCTTGGTGAAAGTGTTCTGTTCTATACACCATCGAGGGATTATCGATGGAAAAACAACTCACAAAGAACTCCTAATCAATTTACCTACAACGTCTTGCTCTTGGCGGATTACCAAGCGATCCAGGGAATATTGGATCTCAGCGATTTACAACCAGAATGAAATTCTTACCAATATTTTTCATGTAAGTCGAATTAGAATACCTCCTTTTACATTATCCTATGTTCAAAAAAATAAAAGTTAGACCATATCCCAGAATAAGAACGCTTAGGACAATTTCACTAACTGACCAATTAAGAAGTGAAATTGAATCATCTGAAAGTGTTTCATCTGAAAGTGCGAATTCCGTAATGGCAAACGAAAGTGGTAATATGCAACCGATCGCGGATATCTTCAACTCATTAAGAATACCGGACGCAATCAAGGATCTGCCGAAATTCGACGGCAATCTTCGGTTGTTACACGATTTTATAGAAAATATTGAGGAAGTAACAATGACTACCGGGGAAGTTACTGGTAATGACGCGAAAGTGTTATTACGGGCCGTGAGAAATAAAATTGTCGGATCGGCTAATCAGGTACTCAATACGTACGGTACTCGTTAGACTGGGGTGAAATAAAAAAGATTCTGATTCTGCATTACAAGGATAAGAGGAACGAAACCTCTCTAATCAAAGATCTTCACGGGATAAGACAGAGCGAAAAGACAGTTGAAAATTTTTATAGCGAAGTAATTGAAATTTTGGCAACTATATTAAATCAAGTTCGAATCCACGAAAGTGACGAGAGTTTTATCCAAGCAAAAAGAAATCTCTACTCAGAAATGGGCCCTAACATATTTTTAACGGGATTAACAGAGCCTTTAGGAGCCAATATTCGGGCTATGCACCCGGATAGTCTTGCCACCGCCTTTTCGTACTGTCTAAAAGAACAAAACATTTTTTATTCTAAATCTAATAATATAAACACACCTATTAAATTCAGTTCTTAGCCCGATGCGGTACCTAGTAAGCCACTGATCGGTCCAGCCCCAATATTTTTGGCGCTGCAACAAACCAGATTCCCTTTTACACTCCCTCGACAAAGTACCCATTTTAATAGACCGTTTAATAATCAACCATTCCACTTTTCGGCGAACAATTTTAACAATTTTTGGCCTCACCAACAATTCAACACATAACCACAACAACAAAATAGATTTACCTATGCGAAACCCATACCAATGGATACCAGTTCGACAGTAACACGCTTAAAACAATCCCAAAGGTATCCTCCCCAAAATTACTTCCGAACCAATGGGCCTCAGTAATAAGACAGACACTTTCATACAAAATTCCTGGGGGTTAGATCGGGAAGAGCTGTACCCTATATGCTCGAAGTGTATTAGTAAGCCGAAGTAAATATGCTCAAAGTGTACTAGTAGCGACAGCCAACTGCAGTAGGCGGCTTACTGCTCAATAGTGTGAAAGTATACTAGTAGCGAAAGCTAAACCAAGCCAAAGTGGACTACTAAGCCAAAACCAAAGTTTTTTACTAAATCGAGTGCTGTAGGAGTGAAGAGTTTTCGCTAAGTTGTAAGACAGACACTTTCATAGAAAATCGTTCGGCGTTAGTAAGGGACGGCATGTGCCCCTACACATGCTTAAAGTGTGTTACCTCGGCGAGCTCACCGACACGAAAGTATATTAGTGGATCGATAGCTTTTTCTATGGAGACTGGGTTTGAGTCAGGCCGGCTGGCTGTCTGCGAGTGTGTGAGCGTGGGCTGGGTTTTTGAGAGCGCTGGTTGGCTGAGGGCTGGTGTGAATACGGGGAGAGTGGTTTTGATACAGGGTTTTGCGAGCGAGGCGAAGAGCCCGAGCGTTGTGTTTGAATAGAGATGAATATAGTTCTGGCAAGATCAAAAATCAATGGTTTTGAATGAAAGTGTCGTGGAAAAAACCACATGACAGTCGTAGCGTAAAAGAGTATCGTGGAAAAAACCACATGGCAATCGTAGCGTAAAAAGTCAGAGGCTGGTTGTCGGTTTGTTTTGAGTCGATATCTGTGTGATCGGAGGGTGATGAAATGATGCTTTTTTGCTTGAGATGTGTTGGATGGGCTTCGCGTCTCCAGAGCGTGTAGATGCAGGCTCATTAATTTGGCTTGGAACACTTTAGTTAAGGTGTCGTGTCGACTGTTCTGGCCGCGTCATGAATAGGGATATGTTGTTATCAGTAAATTGTAATACCTGCTTAAACATCAGCATTGTTTACTTAGGCCAATAATGAAAATTGAATGACCGGGATTCATGAAAATAATTTGTTTTTTATTAATGGAAAAATGTACATTTGCATCAAATTGTCAATTACTATTTTACTACTCCATATTCGCAGATGTAAAACGAGCACGTTTATTATATGGAGACGAGATCGTAGAGGTTGACGAATTCGATCACCAAAAGCGATATCAGAATTGTTAGCATAACAATTTTCAATATAGTAGAAGAACATTGTATGTGGTATTTGTATGATTTTTTAAGTGGTTTATCATACGGGCACACACACACAATCTGGAGACTGACGTAAATGTTCTGCTTCAACATCAGATGGTGAAGTGAAGGCACTGATTATCAGTGAGCAGAAGAAGCACTTGACGTAGTTCTTCAAGTTGGTTAAAAAAAAACCGCTTTTCAAGTTTCAGTACCTTCCTTTCCTCAAGATTCAGATTCTTGAATGTCTTTAAACGGTCGTATTCGTGCCTTAAGTTCAACATATTGACTAAAAGTCCGAGCGCTACAGAACATCTTTTATATCAATCCAGGAATTATGAGATGATGGAAATTCAAGCCATTTTACAAACACGCGATCTTGCTTACGCTTCAAAATCTTCTCCACAAGATAAACATCAGGGTACTTGACCTTTGTCATTTGTGTCTCATAAAAACCTCCTTTGATGATATTACCTTGATAATCTTCTAGCAAGTATGTGCGTGGTTCTGTTTTCCTCACTTCCTTCACCTTAAATATCTCTGTCGACCAGTTCGAGGTGTAGCCTTTTTGAAAGACATGTTTGTGCTTGCTTATGCGAACATGATCACCGATTTTATATTTAGGTTTAGAAGTGGCTTTTAGCTCCCTATATACTTTTGATAGTAGATAAACCTCATTTGATGAGTTAACACGGGCAAGTTGCATATTAATGGTACGATGCGTTGTTGTATTGTATTTATTCACCAATTTAGTGATAAGACTGAGCCAATGATAATTTCCGTTCATGCTGAACTCTTTCCACATTTTGCTCTTCAGTGTGCGATGAAATCTCTCGACAATGGATGATTTTAATGTACTGAATGTAGAATAATGGTTTATTTCATAGTATTTCATCATCTGACGAAAAAATTTATTTAAAAATTCTTTTCTGCCATCAGTTTGCAGATTTCTGGGTATACGTCTTTGTTTGAGAACTGATTCCATAGCCTTAGCTACATTATTGAAATTTTTACTTTTGACGGGGAGAGCTCAAGCGTACTTGGAAAATGTATCAATTATTGTCAACAGAAATTTATAACCGCGATTTTCATATGCATTCGCCGTCATATCAACCAGATCTGCCTGCCAAAGGTCATCAATACCCCTTATAAGAACACGTCGGCGTTTAAAGTTTTTTCGTGCGGGTCTATGAAGTTCATCTACAATTTGTCTTCTACTCATCTTGAAAAAAGTATAAATAACAGTTCTGTAATAGCTTTTATAAGAAGTTCTTCTTCTCCAAACACAAAAGGATGCTGCCCTTTAAACACCCTTTAACAATGATGGTGGCAGACCTGTCTGGCTGCGGGAAGACGACATTTATAGAAAATCTTCTTAAAAAAAATGCAATGATTCAACCATCAGTGAAGAAAATTATTTGGTGGAACGCTGAACAGAGTGCTATACCACGGCAAGCGCCATTTGAAAATATCGAATATTTGAACTCTATTCCTGAGGAATTTCCAAATAGCACGAATCAACCAATCCTAATTGTACTGAACGATATGATGCTAAATGCTTTTTCAAGACAAGTATGTGAGTTGTTTACGAAAGGATCGCATCATCGTAACCTGTCTGTCGTTCTGGTGACTCAGAATGTATTTCATCAGGGTAAATTTTGTTGTGACATATCACTTAATTGTAAATACCTGATTTGTTTCAAGAATACGCGAGACAAGAGTCAATTTCAGCACCTCGCTAAACAGATATATCCTGAAAATAGTACGGAGCTCATGAGAATATATAAAGAAATTACTTATCAACCTCATAGCTATTTGCTAATAGACCTAACACAGGATATAAATGACACCTTACGTTTTCGTACCGACATATTTAATACAACATTTTTAACGTGTTATTGCTCCCCAGATAGTTTTAAGGAAGACAATGGTGTCACGAATGAGACGGTTAAAGGAGAACAAGCATATGCTATACGTTCTTAAAAAAGCTAGCCCGTGTTTAAGAAAGGCTATACTGAAAACCGCCGATCCTGAAGTAATTATGCGAAATCACACACAATACAATGAAGGGTAATCATACACCATCTCGAAAAGTATTCACACAATTGCGCAAATATAAAAAGAGCCTGCGTAAACTTTCAGGGGGAAGCAAATCTGTTTCGCGACAGCGTAAAGTGTTAGTACAGCAAGGAGGATTTTTGCCTGTATTGTTGAGAAGTGTTCTTTCAGGTGTGATAGGATTTTTAATTGAAAAATATGCATAGAAATAGCAGTCTTAATAAAATGCTTCTATTATATGAACGTTTAAAGGTGACAGTTGAGAGCGCTAGTACACAGACACTGTTTGACAAAACCATGAGTAAGATACTGAACAATAAGCGCCAAAATGATGAAGCAAAATGGTATCAGTACCGGAATGTGCTAATACAATTTTTAAATGCAAGACGAAAAAAAAAATCATTTATGGAGACGAAAGCTGAAAATCTTTCATCGAAAAACCGCATGGATAGTCAGAAATATGTGAATTTGCGTGAAAACAGCACACAGACGAGGTTCCTATTTAAAAACGAAATACCCACACAAACTTCGCCTCCACGACCGGAGGAGATATTCGAGTCGATAAACGAAATAACACCGATGAAGCAAGAATTGCCTGCTGCTTTTAAGCGACGATTATCAGCAAGTGAAATAGCAAAAAGTCTTAAACCTGCTTCCAAAATAAGGAAAAGTGTGGCTGATTCATTTGAAGGAACTAGCAAAGACTACAAGATAATAACCGGCAATGATGGTATAACGCAGTATACTCGTACAATTCCAGCGGATATGAGTGTGGATGAACTAGATGACGTTTTCACTGATTTAGATGCAGTTGATGATAGATGTGTTGTAACGTCAGATTTCGATGAAGTAGGTCGAAAGTCTGGCAAGCAATCTATATTAAGACCCTCTCGTCTAAACCATGATCAATTTGAGACTGACATTCTCATAAGGAAGCCTGCTCGGCAAAGTGAACGGTTAAGATTGAAGACTGAGCCTAGTTCCAGAGTTAAAAACCTGAATTGGGACAGAATTTAAAAAATGCCTACAAACATAATAGATGACGACGTGTTTTATATTTGCTTGGGCTTTAACGCTGAATAAAACTATTCGTAAATAAACTTGAATATATTTTGAGTGAACTCGTGTTTTATTCTATAAACCATATATACTACAAATTATCAGAAGTGGGATCGGCCGTGTCCTAGTGAATCATGTACGAACATTTAACGAAAAACCAGCTCCAAGCATTGTTACGTGAACGTGCGCTGCCGATTGGGGGGAACAAGGCCGAGCTGATTCAACGTCTTACGAATCAACCGATTGCCGCTAGCACGCCACAGTCGCGATCAATGCCGAACGTCGAGAACATCTCATCCGATGCCGGTGCTAATGACAGTCAGCTAGAGGCAACGATAGTCAGGAACGAAGAACGGGCAGCCGATGAAGAAATAGTGCAACAGCGCATACCAGGTAACTTAGCAGACATGTTACGACGTGAACGTGAGTTACTCGAACGCGAGCGTACATTGCTTGAACGAGAACGTGGACTCTCGCAACTAAGTGAGCGACAAGGAAGGATAGCATTTTCGGTACGTGATATAGCTGAAATGTTGCCAGATTATGATCCGTTGTGTACACAGTGGTCCGCAGAGCAGTTCATACAGCGTGTAAAAGACTTACAAAGTGTATATGACTGGGAAGATCGGCTAGCGCTTTTCGCGGCGCAAACGAAATTAAAAGGTTATGCTCGGACGTGGAATGACGGGCAACCGTGTGTATTTAGACATTTTATTGAGATCGGATCAGAACTGATACGGTCTTTTCCAACAAAAATAGATGAAGCGGACATTCATGTTCAGTTGATCGAAACAGTGCGCAGTAAGAACGAACATTTAGATGAATATTTTTACAAAATGTCTGCTCTTGGACGGCGTGGCAATGTTTCGGAACGATCAATAATCAAGTACATTCGTCGTGGGTTGAGTCATCCGCCGTTGCAAAATGCCATTGCTGGCGTCGAGTTTGATACGTTACACGAATTGCATGCGGCTATGATTAGGTACAGCGACAACAGCGTTATTTCATCACCAAGATTGGCGATTTCACAAGCAGTTGGTGCGACGAGAGTTGACGAAGCGATTCGAAGCCGAAGAGATGTGTCAATTGCTGCCACTACTAATCACATGAATTCTGCGAATCGTGGACCTGTTTGCTTTAACTGCAATGAAAGGGGGCACATTTCCATTAATTGCAGCAAACCGAAAAAAAAGGCTCGATGTGATCTTTGTGGTAAATCAGGGCACATAAGCGATAGGTGTCCGAGAAAAGACGGCAACAATGTAAACGAAGAGTTTTGTAAGGATAATGTTTTATCATCATGTTGTTTAACGTTCGGTAATGGAGAAACTATCAGTACCAAAGCAATGGTTGACACTGGTTGTCCTATAACTATTATTAAGGTATCCGACGTTTGTGGCGCTTTCAAATTTTATTGTGACACAGACAGATACAAAGGTATTAATTGTTCACCCCTTACGATAATGGGAAATGTTGAATGTAATATCCAAATTAACAATCGTAATGAAAAACTATTGCTACATGTCGTGCCTGATGAAACTATGGGCTCCGCACTCATTCTAGGTAGAGATTTTCTTCGGAACTCTGAAATGCGTGTACGTGTAGGTAAAAATGGCCAAATTGAGTTAGAGTCATCCAATACTGATTGGAATGGTATCTTAAACATCGATTTCGACGAGAGTGAATGTGGAAATCAATTTCCTTTAAACGATTCTAATCATCAGTACTTTATTAACGATCCTGTTGTTTATTCCAATTTTCTTTCTATATATGAAGAATTTCAAAATACACCTAAGCCCGACGCACCGAAGATCGAATGCAGTATGAGCATCGAATTGACCAAACAAGAACCATTTAAACATTCATTACGGTCGTTTGCACATACGGAAAAATTGCAAATTAATGAAACCATTCGCGATTTGATGAAAAGGGGAATAATTAGGGAAAGCAATTCACCGTATGCAAGTCGCATAGTCCTCGTAAGAAAAAAAGGTGGCCGTTACGGATGTGCGTTTATTATATGGAGACGAGATCGTAGAGGTTGACGAATTCGATCACCAAAAGCGATATCAGAATTGTTAGCATAACAATTTTCAATATAGTAGAAGAACATTGTATGTGGTATTTGTATGATTTTTTAAGTGGTTTATCATACGGGCACACACACACAATCTGGAGACTGACGTAAATTCTGCTTCAACATCAGATGGTGAAGTGAAGGCACTGATTATCAGTGAGCAGAAGAAGCACTTGACGTAGTTCTTCAAGTTGGTTAAAAAAAAACCGCTTTTCAAGTTTCAGTACCTTCCTTTCCTCAAGATTCAGATTCTTGAATGTCTTTAAACGGTCGTATTCGTGCCTTAAGTTCAACATATTGACTAAAAGTCCGAGCGCTACAGAACATCTTTTATATCAATCCAGGAATTATGAGATGATGGAAATTCAAGCCATTTTACAAACACGCGATCTTGCTTACGCTTCAAAATCTTCTCCACAAGATAAACATCAGGGTACTTGACCTTTGTCATTTGTGTCTCATAAAAACCTCCTTTGATGATATTACCTTGATAATCTTCTAGCAAGTATGTGCGTGGTTCTGTTTTCCTCACTTCCTTCACCTTAAATATCTCTGTCGACCAGTTCGAGGTGTAGCCTTTTTGAAAGACATGTTTGTGCTTGCTTATGCGAACATGATCACCGATTTTATATTTAGGTTTAGAAGTGGCTTTTAGCTCCCTATATACTTTTGATAGTAGATAAACCTCATTTGATGAGTTAACACGGGCAAGTTGCATATTAATGGTACGATGCGTTGTTGTATTGTATTTATTCACCAATTTAGTGATAAGACTGAGCCAATGATAATTTCCGTTCATGCTGAACTCTTTCCACATTTTGCTCTTCAGTGTGCGATGAAATCTCTCGACAATGGATGATTTTAATGTACTGAATGTAGAATAATGGTTTATTTCATAGTATTTCATCATCTGACGAAAAAATTTATTTAAAAATTCTTTTCTGCCATCAGTTTGCAGATTTCTGGGTATACGTCTTTGTTTGAGAACTGATTCCATAGCCTTAGCTACATTATTGAAATTTTTACTTTTGACGGGGAGAGCTCAAGCGTACTTGGAAAATGTATCAATTATTGTCAACAGAAATTTATAACCGCGATTTTCATATGCATTCGCCGTCATATCAACCAGATCTGCCTGCCAAAGGTCATCAATACCCCTTATAAGAACACGTCGGCGTTTAAAGTTTTTTCGTGCGGGTCTATGAAGTTCATCTACAATTTGTCTTCTACTCATCTTGAAAAAAGTATAAATAACAGTTCTGTAATAGCTTTTATAAGAAGTTCTTCTTCTCCAAACACAAAAGGATGCTGCCCTTTAAACACCCTTTAACAATGATGGTGGCAGACCTGTCTGGCTGCGGGAAGACGACATTTATAGAAAATCTTCTTAAAAAAAATGCAATGATTCAACCATCAGTGAAGAAAATTATTTGGTAGAACGCTGAACAGAGTGCTATACCACGGCAAGCGCCATTTGAAAATATCGAATATTTGAACTCTATTCCTGAGGAATTTCCAAATAGCACGAATCAACCAATCCTAATTGTACTGAACGATATGATGCTAAATGCTTTTTCAAGACAAGTATGTGAGTTGTTTACGAAAGGATCGCATCATCGTAACCTGTCTGTCGTTCTGGTGACTCAGAATGTATTTCATCAGGGTAAATTTTGTTGTGACATATCACTTAATTGTAAATACCTGATTTGTTTCAAGAATACGCGAGACAAGAGTCAATTTCAGCACCTCGCTAAACAGATATATCCTGAAAATAGTACGGAGCTCATGAGAATATATAAAGAAATTACTTATCAACCTCATAGCTATTTGCTAATAGACCTAACACAGGATATAAATGACACCTTACGTTTTCGTACCGACATATTTAATACAACATTTTTAACGTGTTATTGCTCCCCAGATAGTTTTAAGGAAGACAATGGTGTCACGAATGAGACGGTTAAAGGAGAACAAGCATATGCTATACGTTCTTAAAAAAGCTAGCCCGTGTTTAAGAAAGGCTATACTGAAAACCGCCGATCCTGAAGTAATTATGCGAAATCACACACAATACAATGAAGGGTAATCATACACCATCTCGAAAAGTATTCACACAATTGCGCAAATATAAAAAGAGCCTGCGTAAACTTTCAGGGGGAAGCAAATCTGTTTCGCGACAGCGTAAAGTGTTAGTACAGCAAGGAGGATTTTTGCCTGTATTGTTGAGAAGTGTTCTTTCAGGTGTGATAGGATTTTTAATTGAAAAATATGCATAGAAATAGCAGTCTTAATAAAATGCTTCTATTATATGAACGTTTAAAGGTGACAGTTGAGAGCGCTAGTACACAGACACTGTTTGACAAAACCATGAGTAAGATACTGAACAATAAGCGCCAAAATGATGAAGCAAAATGGTATCAGTACCGGAATGTGCTAATACAATTTTTAAATGCAAGACGAAAAAAAAAATCATTTATGGAGACGAAAGCTGAAAATCTTTCATCGAAAAACCGCATGGATAGTCAGAAATATGTGAATTTGCGTGAAAACAGCACACAGACGAGGTTCCTATTTAAAAACGAAATACCCACACAAACTTCGCCTCCACGACCGGAGGAGATATTCGAGTCGATAAACGAAATAACACCGATGAAGCAAGAATTGCCTGCTGCTTTTAAGCGACGATTATCAGCAAGTGAAATAGCAAAAAGTCTTAAACCTGCTTCCAAAATAAGGAAAAGTGTGGCTGATTCATTTGAAGGAACTAGCAAAGACTACAAGATAATAACCGGCAATGATGGTATAACGCAGTATACTCGTACAATTCCAGCGGATATGAGTGTGGATGAACTAGATGACGTTTTCACTGATTTAGATGCAGTTGATGATAGATGTGTTGTAACGTCAGATTTCGATGAAGTAGGTCGAAAGTCTGGCAAGCAATCTATATTAAGACCCTCTCGTCTAAACCATGATCAATTTGAGACTGACATTCTCATAAGGAAGCCTGCTCGGCAAAGTGAACGGTTAAGATTGAAGACTGAGCCTAGTTCCAGAGTTAAAAACCTGAATTGGGACAGAATTTAAAAAATGCCTACAAACATAATAGATGACGACGTGTTTTATATTTGCTTGGGCTTTAACGCTGAATAAAACTATTCGTAAATAAACTTGAATATATTTTGAGTGAACTCGTGTTTTATTCTATAAACCATATATACTACAAATTATCAGAAGTGGGATCGGCCGTGTCCTAGTGAATCATGTACGAACATTTAACGAAAAACGAGCTCCAAGCATTGTTACGTGAACGTGCGCTGCCGATTGGGGGGAACAAGGCCGAGCTGATTCAACGTCTTACGAATCAACCGATTGCCGCTAGCACGCCACAGTCGCGATCAATGCCGAACGTCGAGAACATCTCATCCGATGCCGGTGCTAATGACAGTCAGCTAGAGGCAACGATAGTCAGGAACGAAGAACGGGCAGCCGATGAAGAAATAGTGCAACAGCGCATACCAGGTAACTTAGCAGACATGTTACGACGTGAACGTGAGTTACTCGAACGCGAGCGTACATTGCTTGAACGAGAACGTGGACTCTCGCAACTAAGTGAGCGACAAGGAAGGATAGCATTTTCGGTACGTGATATAGCTGAAATGTTGCCAGATTATGATCCGTTGTGTACACAGTGGTCCGCAGAGCAGTTCATACAGCGTGTAAAAGACTTACAAAGTGTATATGACTGGGAAGATCGGCTAGCGCTTTTCGCGGCGCAAACGAAATTAAAAGGTTATGCTCGGACGTGGAATGACGGGCAACCGTGTGTATTTAGACATTTTATTGAGATCGGATCAGAACTGATACGGTCTTTTCCAACAAAAATAGATGAAGCGGACATTCATGTTCAGTTGATCGAAACAGTGCGCAGTAAGAACGAACATTTAGATGAATATTTTTACAAAATGTCTGCTCTTGGACGGCGTGGCAATGTTTCGGAACGATCAATAATCAAGTACATTCGTCGTGGGTTGAGTCATCCGCCGTTGCAAAATGCCATTGCTGGCGTCGAGTTTGATACGTTACACGAATTGCATGCGGCTATGATTAGGTACAGCGACAACAGCGTTATTTCATCACCAAGATTGGCGATTTCACAAGCAGTTGGTGCGACGAGAGTTGACGAAGCGATTCGAAGCCGAAGAGATGTGTCAATTGCTGCCACTACTAATCACATGAATTCTGCGAATCGTGGACCTGTTTGCTTTAACTGCAATGAAAGGGGGCACATTTCCATTAATTGCAGCAAACCGAAAAAAAAGGCTCGATGTGATCTTTGTGGTAAATCAGGGCACATAAGCGATAGGTGTCCGAGAAAAGACGGCAACAATGTAAACGAAGAGTTTTGTAAGGATAATGTTTTATCATCATGTTGTTTAACGTTCGGTAATGGAGAAACTATCAGTACCAAAGCAATGGTTGACACTGGTTGTCCTATAACTATTATTAAGGTATCCGACGTTTGTGGCGCTTTCAAATTTTATTGTGACACAGACAGATACAAAGGTATTAATTGTTCACCCCTTACGATAATGGGAAATGTTGAATGTAATATCCAAATTAACAATCGTAATGAAAAACTATTGCTACATGTCGTGCCTGATGAAACTATGGGCTCCGCACTCATTCTAGGTAGAGATTTTCTTCGGAACTCTGAAATGCGTGTACGTGTAGGTAAAAATGGCCAAATTGAGTTAGAGTCATCCAATACTGATTGGAATGGTATCTTAAACATCGATTTCGACGAGAGTGAATGTGGAAATCAATTTCCTTTAAACGATTCTAATCATCAGTACTTTATTAACGATCCTGTTGTTTATTCCAATTTTCTTTCTATATATGAAGAATTTCAAAATACACCTAAGCCCGACGCACCGAAGATCGAATGCAGTATGAGCATCGAATTGACCAAACAAGAACCATTTAAACATTCATTACGGTCGTTTGCACATACGGAAAAATTGCAAATTAATGAAACCATTCGCGATTTGATGAAAAGGGGAATAATTAGGGAAAGCAATTCACCGTATGCAAGTCGCATAGTCCTCGTAAGAAAAAAAGGTGGCCGTTTACGGATGTGCATAGATTATCGTGATTTAAACAAGCACACCATTTGGGATTGTTTTCCAATGCCACAAATAGAAGAACTTTTAGATCGTCTTACAAAAAAACAAGTTTTTAGTATAATTGATCTGCGCGATGGATTTTATCATGTCAGGAAGTATACTGCATTTATTTCACCTTCAGGACAGTATGAGTACACGAAGCTACCTGTTGGTCTTAAGAATGGTCCGGCAATATTTTCGCGGTTTGTACAAAAAGTATTTAAGGAGTTTATAGATGAAGGGTCGCTTACCGTCTATATAGACGATATATTATGCGCAACTAATAACGTGGAAGAACATTTAGAGCTTTTGAAGCGAGTATTTCAATTGCTAAGCGAAAATCTACTTGAGATGAATATATCGATATGTAAATTTCTGCAAAAAGATATTGCATATTTGGGCTACGAAATAGGTGCTCATGGAATCAAACCCAAAAGAGAGCATGTTAATGCCATATCTGCATTTCCGATTCCGCGAAATGTCCATGAATTACAACGATTCTTAGGGTTGTGTGGCTATTTCCGGCGATTCATACCCAAGTTCAGTTTTATAGCAAAACCCTTAGATGATTTGAAACAAAGGAAAAAAAATTCAATATGAATACTGAAGAACTATCCAGTTTCCAGAAGTTGAAGAAATTTTAATGTTAGCCACCTATTCTACAAATCTATAATCCAACCTATGAAACGGAAGTGCACTGCGACGCATCGCAACATGGATTTGGTGCTGCTTTACTCCAACGTAAATCAGAAACTAACGAAAAATTTCACCCAGTTATGTTCTATAGCTCACGAACTACGACGTGTGAACAAAAATATCACTCTTTCGAGCTGGAAACCTTAGCAGTGGTTAACGCAATAAGAAGATGTTGATGTACTTTCTGAACTGACAGAAACGCTAAATTCACGAAGAATAAATTTAGAGGACATACGAAATCAAATCATAAAATCCATTAAATTCACACAGGCAAAAAATGAAGAGCGATACAATGAACACCAAAAACCGGTACACCAATACAGAGAAGGTGACTTAGTGGCCTTACGACATCGCTCTACAGAGCCAGGTATCAATTATAAACTTCGTCCTAAATTTAGAGGTCCTTTCCTTTTGAAACGTATCCTTCCGAATGACAGGTATATAGTTACTGACCTAAATGAATGCCAGTATTCGCAAAAGCCGTTTACCGCAGTTGTTGAACCAAATCATTTGAAACCTTGGACCTGTGCGGGGACTCACAGTTTTCAGAATGGCCGAACTGTAGCATCTTAAAATAGTCAGTCTACATGCGTACGCTGACGGTACACGACGTGTTTTATATTTGCTTGGGCTTTAACGCTGAATAAAACTATTCGTAAATAAACTTGAATATATTTTGAGTGAACTCGTGTTTTATTCTATAAACCATATATACTACACGTTCTATACCATCTGAAGATGTAAGCGTTACCGTAGAAACACAATTTTTACCAGTTCAAAAAGACTCAAAAACAATAATCGCTAAAGTTGTTGAATTGGGAAAGCAACATGTTCGCTTTAGATGGTATGCTAATGATTTGCAAAAGTTATGTTACAAGAAAAATGATATGAATTTTTCATCATTTCTTTCGTCATTTTTTAGTAATTAGACCTGACTATTATAACTATTACCTGGCCGAAATTAAACAAATAATGTACGATCGTATCGAAGAAGATAGAGATGGAAAGGTGATCTCTGACATAAGAAGTATTATAGAAGAAAGAGATTTTTGCATACATATTTATCAGTCCGGAAAGATTGCTGAGAAAGTTTATTTAAAGTCAGATGCAAAATTTGAATCATTTCGAGCGCTTATAGACTACATAATTGGACAGATACCAAGAAACAAACGAAACCATAATGAATTATTACAGATGGTTGATCTATATATTTATTCGTCAAATAGTTTAAGGAAGAAACGGGATAAAGAAGCGGGTATTCAACCGACCACCCATACATTCCATTTGAAAGATTATGGCGTGAAGCTTTATGTAGAGCTGCCTATTGCGTCACCGATTAACATTACAGATTGCATAGCCTTGTTACTAAGCGGAATTGAATTTAATGACGAAGAGCTACTTGAAAAAGAAAAGCCATCTAGGATCACAACATATCAATTACGAAAGCTGGTGTTTAACAATATTGCCTCAGCAATCCGAGGATCTATATCCCGCATCGCTTAAGAGTCCGGTACTGATATGAGTGGATTAAAACTGATTTTCACACCATTATTAACATGCCATACAAAAGATCCGATGGTTCAAATGCTACAACTCCAGGTCCAATAGAAGTGGATAAAACTGATAATATTCCTGGCTTATTCATCGACGCATTCCTGAAGACACCCGTTGAGAAACGCGACCCCGAAACAATCGATGCAACACTAAAAGAGTTGTTTGTTAAATCAATAATGCTGGACAGTATAAGTCAGCTGGAAAAATCATTGTCTGTACTTGAAAAACGGACACATTGTGACACGCCCTCCAAAGCTATTGATGATTGTGAAGGAAACAATTTGATATATGTTTATACGGATATTATTAAACCCAGAATAACAGGAAGTAAACTGGTGAGAAATCTACGAGCAATCCCGCTGAGAAGTTGTGACAGCATTTTTAGATTCGATCATGTGGAGTATTGTCTACTTGAGAAAACTTTTATTGAAAGTATCTCAATCAAAATTACAGACCATCATGGCGAGCTAGTCAACTTTGAATCTAGCTTTACTCCAACTTTCATCATGCTTCATTGCAGACAAAGGTAAGAATCTATAAATATTCGCAAGTTCAAAATATCAACATAGTTTTGATACGAGATTTAACTCGCCTCTATGTTAATGAGATGAATTCGCACTACGCGAATGGCCTAGGTAGTAAACCTAGGCCAGAGTGGGGAAAATTATCTGACATTGGAGAATTGTGTCGATCGCCACTTGTTTACCAGCGAGGAAGGGGGTTGGTAATTTTTTCAGTGGATTGGTACGCTATCTCCAACCATTATTTCTACATGGAGCAAAAGCTATAGGCAAACAAGTCATCGAAACAAGAAAGTCCATTTTTAAAGAGGCAGGAAGCAGACCGCTGAAGCAGGTACTAAAAGAACATGGAAAATCTGCAGTCCACGAATTAGTTCAAAAAGGTATAAATAAAATCTTCGATAAAATGGAAGGTATAGGTAGGAGATACGCTATAAAACGAGCTAACGATTATACAAGCAAGTAGCTGAAATCGATGTCTAACCGTAAAAAATGGAGAAAAGTGACAAAGCTATCATCGAGCAGAGCAAAGAAAACTATAAAAAGACGAAGTCAATTAAGAAAGCGTGCATTGGATATATTTGACAAGTAGATAATACCATCACGATGTAGATAAAATGTATAAAGTCTGAATTGGATATTTTTCCTGACCACCGATTCAAAACAGTATTCTGAAGACCGAAGAGGTCGCTTACAAACCCATTGCATCACTGGACAATTCTTCTGTGTTGGAATTTGTCTCACTCGGACATGGAGATACATATCGTGACTTATCCAGCACCTACTTGCGCCGGAAAGTGCAGCTGATTCAAATTAAAAATGGCAAGGAAGAACTTTTCACCGGAAAGGAGAAACTTAAGAAAGCTGATGGGGGTAAAGTTTTAGCTGACCCCGTAGGTGTAGCTTACAACCTCATGCATTCACTTTTTAGGCAATGCACTGTACAATTGAATGGTAAGAATATAGCTCAGACGGACAACAATTACACAGTCCTACAAATTTGAAATTTTTTCTTCCTTTTGTGATGTGAGTGCTCATTTATTAGGTTTAAGGATCTCCTAATGACGAATCTGAAGTCGGTTTCTTTCTATCACATCAGTATTTTTCACAAAACACATTTCTAAAAATTATGTGAAAATTGGGGTATTCAAGAAAAAAACAATCAGAAGTAAACCAGCAGCTCAATAATGAGAATTATTTTTATTAAACGAATATGTAGTGTTATAATGAACATTAAAAAATATTACATAGGTTTGTGGAACCTTTTCTTTTTTTCTGAAAAGCTTCTGCTGAGCGATTTTCTCTTGTGAGCCCGGTTTGGATCATCACGCTTCATCATCCAGCAGTAATCGGTCATCATGCCAATATTACACTTTTCTTGGTACCTTCGCTTCATTTCCTTAATATCTTGGTGAAATCTGTCGCCTGGTTCTTCACTAACTGCTCCTAAGTCTTCAGGAAAGTAGCCCAAATGTGAATGAAGAAAATGGACTTTGAGACTCATGAGGCAACAACCTTTGGAAATTTTGAAGCATGTTTTCGATAATATTTTCATAATCGGGGCTTTTGTGATTTCCTAAGAAGTTTTAATAACTTCTTTTAACGATACCCACGCTGCCAATTCTATAGGAGTCCGTTTTCCATCGAAATTGGCATCTTTCATCAGTTTTTGTATGTCCAACCAAAATACCTTCCTTCAGTTTAGCTTCAGACAAAGATAGAAATACTGTAAGTAAATACTTGAACCCATCCCCTTGTTTATCTAAAGCCTTCACAAATGGCTTCATAAGACCAAGCTTTATATGCAAAGGTGGTAGTAAGATTTTTTCTGGTGGGACTAAATTCTGTCGAACTATATTTTTATTTCCTGGTTCTAAATCAGTTCTTGCCGGCCATTCTTTCCGAGTATAATGTTCTGCTCTATTTCTGCTATCCCATTCGCATAAAAAACATGGATATTTTGTATAACCACTTTGCTGTCCTAATAACATAGAAAATATTTTTAAATCTCCACACACAATCCATCCATGCTGCTCGTAATCAACTTTAGTCAAAATTGTAACCAAATTTTCGTAACACTTCATCAAATGTACAGAGTAGGCAACTTTTCTTCCTTTTCTTCTGGGCTACAATTTTCAGATGATTCGTTAGTATGCATAGTATTGGAAGAAGATGGAAGCAACTGCTGATCTTCATTCGGTTCTCTTAGTACTGGATAAGTCACTGATAGAATTTGCGGGAAAATGATCCCTTTTTTGTTTTTGCGTTGTACCCTTTCACATTGCAGCAACAGAAGTAACAATCTTGGTAGTGGTTTTGAGTTTCCTCCATTCCATGGGTTTAACTATGTTAAAACAGTTCTCCTTGCCCAGTGACCACTTGCGAAGTTCTGATACACAGCTCCTACATACTTTATTCGGTGTCGAAGTTTTGTCTAAGTTACGAATAGCAATACCGAAGTAACGTTCGTATATGTTTTTCACAAAGCCCGTTTTGTTGTTTTAACACCAAATATTCACCACAAATGTAACAAAAACGTTAACGGGAGTTAGCACATTTAAGCGAAGTCATGGTAAAAAACTTTCTATTTATATAATATATAATATAATTTTACGATTTACGCTTTACGATTGATTTATTACATACAAAGATGAGTCTATATATAAAACATAAGATCAATGTTTAAATATTGACTTAATAACTATCCTTTTAAGAACGAGGACCCTAGATAATTTTACTTTTATGACGATTGGCAGGTAAATTTCCTTTCCAGCGCCCTCAAGCTAAATTCCTATAGAAAAATTATGCAAAAATTAAAAAAAAATTCCACAAAATTCTGATGTGATGGAAACTTTTGACTATTAGTTACGTAATAAGCATACAAAAAGCTGGTAGAAACACTACTTGACCTTCAAAAAGGAAATTCGTTGTAGGACAGTGTTACCACTGTCGCGCCTATATTGAAAATTTACTGAACTATGGTAAAGACGCTGAATGAACTCATCTCGAATCAGCCGATTGGTATCTATGTAGATCAGAATGAGATGGACATGATTGAAGACTCAAGACCTGACGGTGGTCCTACTGAGTTAAATGAGGGCTCTCTTAAAAGGTCTGCAATGGTGGAAAAGACAGTGGAAAAACCGGAATTTTATTTGTACTCGAAAGAAGTTGACTTTAATCCACGCGTAAAAATTCTAGAAGCGACATTATTCATGATTCATGTTACGGTCAATCCCAGTATATTATTAGTACATGAAGCTGTACTACAGCGCTCGAATGCAGTATACCCGTACAAGCGGGTGAAGGTGAAAGCCTATAGACTACCCACCAACACCTATACTCTATCTCTTGATAACGTAATCATCGGGCTATTCCCGAATCTATTTGTTTTTGGTATGGTGGATAATGACTCCTACACTGGAAAGCGTAGAGGAAGTGCAGCATATTTGGAATACTGCAGGTAACTTGGAATACTCAGATATCTAAATCAGTAGAAACGCCATCTGTGCTTTTTCTCCCTAAACATAATCTGGTATGACATACAAAGCCAATAAGTACTAAAAACAGCGCGCCAACTTGATATTCCTGCTGCTGGCCACACTGGAACGAGACGTCAACTTAGAAAACTTTTTTGGTAAGAATGGAATCGTTAAACATCGTTTACAATAGTAAGTAATATCTTCATTGTTATTATTTAAACTGTTAAGTGATCTTATTAGTTTATGATATTATTTTGATTTTGTGAATATTTCTTGAATTAAAATTGTGACATGAATTTAACGTTAGGATGCAATGTTGTTAATGTGGAATACCGACAGTGAACATAATTTGGAATATTCCAAATTGTATGCACATTTTTTGAGTGGATATTAATTCTTTTTTAGAAATGCCAAACGACCACAAATATAAGAAGAGAAAGAGGTGGCAGAAGGAAGAAATGCGCTCTGCTATTGCCGCTGTTCAGGAAAAAAGAATGGGATACTTAAAGGCAGCTAAAAACTTCAACGTCCCCAGGTCAACACTCTTCCAATTTGCTAATGAGAAAGACTCCCCGATTGAATCGATGATGAATAAAGTTATTGGCCGAAGACCAGTTTTGGGAGCACATATTGAAAACCTGCTGGTCGAGTACATATTAACTATGGAGAGCAAATTTTATGGGCTGACCAAAATGGATTTGCGCCGGTTGGCGTATCAATTAGCGATAAAAAATAATGTACGAAATCTTTTTAAGGACGGGTTTGCTGGGAGATACTGGCTAAAGGGATTTTTAAAACGACATCAGGATGTTCTGTTGATAAGACAGCCAACTGGAACTTCTCAAGCAAGAGCCAATGGGTTCACTAGGGAAAGAATGGACGATTTTTACAACAACCTTGAAAAAATCCAAGTTGACCAAGCTTTCCCTTCTGCGCGCATATTTAACGTTGATGAGCGTGGTCTCTTTACAGTCCAGAGTAAAATACCAAAAATCATAGTGCGAAAAGGGAACAAACAAATCGGAGCAATGACTTCAGCCGAAAGGGGGCCTTAATAACTATTGTCTGTATGAGCCCTGCAGGAATATTTGTTCCTCCGATGATAATATTTCCGCGTAAAAATATGCCTGATGCTTTAATGAGAGGAGCTCCAGTTGGTTCCATAGGAAAAACACATTCTTCGGGTTGGATCCAAACTCATTTGTTTACACAATGGTTTCAACACTTTGTATAAAATGTACAACCAACAGAGGCATCACCAGTGCTCTTGATACTCGATGGTCATTACAGTCATACGAAGAATATAGAGTTGATAGATCTTGCAAAACAGCATCTTGTGACGATCCTCTCACTACCATCTCATTGTACGCATAAAGTTCAACCGCTGGACCGCACTTTCATGGGACCCTAAAAATCTTATTATAGTGAAGAATTTCGAGTGTTTCTCAGAGAAATCAATAGACCTTTAACACCATATGTTGTTGTTCAGCTATTTGGGAAAGCCTACATCAAGTGCCAAACTGAAGAAATTGCTGCAAATGGTTTCAGAGTTGGTGGCATATACCCATTTAATCGAAATGTATTCACGGAATCCGATTACATAGCCGCTGCTTTAGCTTTTGAAGAGGATCAAAACCTTCAAACTATTCTAACGAAGCTAACCCGACCCGTGGATGTTCCTCTTAGAATAGAGAATTTCGATGAAACTGAGGCAGTGTTACGTACCATAAACTAAATTCAAATTATCTTCGCGCCTTTTCTGCCCGAAAAAACTAAATCAGAGAAATACCTACCTGGCAAAGATTATTCGAAAGTGTAAAGCTCGCCAAGTTCCGAAAAAAAGCTATTCAAACGCGGATCAATTGGGAGGCGCATAGTGGAGCGCCACATGGAGCCCGCACCCATCGGAATACGAGCGCCCCATGGAGTCGGCCTGGTCGAATCGCCGTGCTGCGATGAAAAAGGATTGCCACGCATGCCACGAGGTCAAACGAAATAATTTCGAACTATCAGGTATTTAAAGAAAAACAAGCGAAAAGCATCATCCATGGAGGTGCAGGCTAAGTTGCATCCAGATATAATATAAAAGTGAGAGAAAAAATGATGAAAAGACTAAAATTGATCTCGTAGAACTTGATAAAATGAAAATGTTGAGAAGTTTCATAAATAATTAATTATAAAAAAAATGGTTATTGCCTGTAATGGCGGTATAATTTTTCCAATTGAAATGGAAATGAATGTTTGTTTTTGAATTGTCTACCTATCTAAATCGTAAGAATTATTTATGTAAAATAGCTCGTTACAATCGCCTCGCAAATATGCCTGACAAGGAATAAATATAGGAATATGTAAATCTTAAAAAAAAACAAGTGATGTGATTTTTTTTCTTTTCAATGGTGACGCGTGTAGTGATGGGTTCAGGTGTTTCTCTTTGTTCCTAAAACCCACGACTCGGTGAGGGTGAGGGGAAACCAAAAATGTTAAATCGGGACCGCCACTATGTGGTCGACTTTGAAACAGTCCCGGCGGCGCGTGTACCCACGAGGCATCCGTGGTCGAGGAGCGTCCAAAATGGTGGAGCACTCGATCACGGGGCAACGGGTTTGTGCGCGAAGTCGGGATTGTGACAGCAGGATCGTCAAGTATTAAGACAGGAACTCATTCTCTTGTTATTCCCTCTCATATTTCTCCCGTGCCCACAGCAAAAAAGAAAATTACCAATAGAGGCCGTAAGTCAGCTAGTTCGGCAATAACTTCAAGTTCTCCTTATAAGGAGGACCTAGAGAATGTCCAATTTAAAAAGTCTAATAAGGAGAACACAGCACAGAAAAAAAATAAAAGGAAAAGGCAAGAAGAAAGTAGCAAAGAAGACAAACAAAAAGATGAGAGAAATTGAATCTTCGGAATCGAATATGGATACAATCTCTGAAAAAAACACAGACTCGTCTGACGATGTAGCAACAAGTAACGAGGCTGCAGTCCCTACTGGGGAAGATGCAGAGTGTTTTTTCTGTAATGGAAAATATAGTGAAATGAAAGGGGTGAAGAATGGGTACAGTGCTTTTGTGTGAGCTGTGGGTTCACGCTGCTTGCGGTGGTTATGAGTCTGGTGTGTTTATCTGTAATTACTGCAAGAATGGTAACTAACAATAGAAAACTTTAAGTTCAAACTAAACACTGATGTGTGATTTTTGCGACAATTTAGTTAATAATTATTATTGAAGTTTATTTTGTTTAAAAAATTATTACCTTGAGAAGTAAAGCCTGTAAAACTGTTACAAAGACAAGAAATTTACTAGTATCTAAGAAAAATGTAAGCAATTGGCAATGAAAAAAAGCAATTAGAATGTATTCAAAATTATATGCACCCTAAGTCGAATCACGCTTTTGAAGTTTTTTAATTTTATAGAGAATTTGAAGAGGTTCCTAGTTTTTGTTTTGTTTGATTGTTTGTATTAATAAAAAATAATAACTGTCCAATAATTTGATGCATTTTTATTGGGCTGATCTGTTCCCTTTCTCTACTTATTTCCAAAAAACAAACCGATATTCCAAATATGCTGCAGTTCCTCTACAAAGAATCCATTCAAATTCAAGCATAACAATATTACCAACTTCAATCTATCAGTGAATGGTGTTCAAGTACTAAACCTTCCCCTAGAGTTTGATTATTCGCGCGAAAAACCAGTTAGCACTAAGGATACCTTTCTTCGTTCAAGGGGACTGGAATCAATTATTTTCAGATTTCTAAGAAATTTTTGATGATGGCTGTTTTCTGTTAGCATTTGATTTAACAGATGGTGACAGATGTGTAGCACACTAGTTTTTTAATTTCGACTAAAAATTCGACTGTACAAATTTCTTACAAGCTACGGCTTAAATACTATTTTTATAATGCTTAAAACTGGGTCACACGTTGACCATCCCTCAGTTATCATAAAACAGAAATCATTTTCTCATGACCGCATACAAATCGATTTACATATGTTCCTAGTAATGGTTTGCATTCCTCATTGCCTATATGTAATTTGATATGTGGCACGGTTCATTTGGGCAAACTTAAACACTATGTAATGTGTATCGTTCTGAATGAATTGGGAGCAGTGATGTGTAACGCCAGCGACGCAAATCAAAGTTTTCGCCGGCAACAACGCTTTACGCTACACGCGAACAACTACACAAGCGGTGGACGGCCGCATCTAGCATTAAGATATATTGTGAACACTAATACTATTATACTTTTCTGCCTATATAAAGCGAGGCATTCTCAAGCAGAGAGGACTTGCACTTCACTCAGTGGCATAATAGCATCTAGCTTTCGGAACATTTAAACACTGAGCGAAGTAACGCGCCAGGATAATTACGGGATATATCGCTTCACGCATATGGCATCAGAGCATCCCAAATAGTGGAACTCAGAAACATTGTGCGAAGTATCGGTAAAAGTAAAAACCCTTGAGATACCTCTTCAGATTGTTGAGTCCATTCTTATAAGACGTTACTGATAAAATATATGTATTAAAACAAAACCAACTTGTTTCTATTCGAGAACTTATAAAAAGTAACCATAGATACTACAGAGTGTACGGTACAAAATTGGCGCCCAACGTGAGGCCAAATAAAACAGTTGGAAATACAAACAATCAGAAAGTCAAGTCACAGAGTGTGACGAAAGAAGGACAGAAAACATATTGGAATTACCTTCTTCCACTGCAATGAATCTATCCAAAGAGCAATTTGAAGAGCTCCTCAATGTTATTCGTGCCCCAGCATTCGAGGGGAGAGGGAAAAATTTCACTAACTGCTCCGCCAGATACGACGGAACTAGACTCGAACACATGGTTGAGGATTTCATAGCCAAGGTCGACATATTTAAAAAGTGTGAAAATATGTCAGACGAAATAGCACTAGAAGGCTTTCCCCTTTTATTAGAAGGGCTTGCAGCACAATGGTGGATGGGAAAAAAGAATGATATATCTACATGGGAAACAGCGATAGAAAATCTTCGTAAAACGTTTGCCCCAACTAGGCCCTACTACCAAATATATGCTGAGATTTTCGAAGTGAAGCAAAGTAGTAATGTCAATACAGACGATTTTATTTGCAAGAAGCGCATTCTATCAGCACAACTACCTAAAAGTAGGCACTCTGAAGAAGAGCGAATCGATTTGATATTCGGTACAATTAACTTGACAATCCGCGAACAGCTGCACCGAGAAAATATTAAAAATTTCGAACAATTGCTTGTGAAAGCTCGAGAAGTTGAAAATAAAATTAAAGAACGCGACGAAATGCAAAGTGCAGTGAAAAAACCAAGTGCCGGACATCAGTTCGATAAGAGAAAAACATTCCAGGGCATTCGATCGATGAATGTTTATAACGTGAAAAAAGCGAAAACTCTAAGCTTAGTGGCAAAAATACTGGACACAAACTAAGTGCGTTGTAGTGCTACGGTTGCGGAAAACCAGGCGTTGTGAGAGCCAAGTGCCCGACCTGTACACGGCCAGCAAACCCATCGGACGCAACGGAGGCAGCCAGTTTTTGTTTTACAAACATTCAGCAAAAACAACCTAGCATCAACCTTCGAAGCCGCCAAGCTATCAACTTTAACATAGAAGGAGAACAAGGATGTGTTTTAATCGACACGGGAGCACGAGCCAGCCTGGCGAGCTACAGTTTACACAAACTTCTGCTGAAAAAAGGGGTATCATTTTCCCAAGGAGGAAATATGTGCAATTTTCGCCGACGGAAATCGTAAGCAACAAAAAGTGAAGTATACGATGATAAACATTCACGTTAAGCATAAAATAGTACCCACCCAATTATTGGTGTTACCAGAGTCGCAAGACAATCGGACACTCTTGAGATGTGATTTCATCGAAGATACTCGCATAGAGCTTAGTCTACCGCAAAAATATTGGTGCTTTTCGGAAGATAACCGAACAAAATACGATTTTACCTACAACGAAGGTATTACAAAGTTGCAGGAGAACACGCCACCATTTTTTAACTTTGTTAACAAGGAAACAAAGACACCGGAATATGAGGCAGATTACTACCCTGAAGTAAAATCGCCGCAAATCGGTAAATATTTGGCACTTATGGAATGCCCATCAGGCCTATCACCAATTAAGGCAGCCCCCAGAAAGCTACAATTCGAAGCTGCAACTATTGCAGAGGATTACGACATGGAATCGGAACAGATCGACAAGTGCCTGTCCTCCATGCAACCGCCAATGGATTTGTCCCCCCTCAAATCAACGCCGAAGAAAATACAGTTTTACCCTTGTGAGGTAGAAATAGCCAGTGTCGACATTCTCAAGCTCCGTGCAGATGAAGGGGAATCGTTCGAACAATGTGAGAGAGATCAGTTTAATCACCTCCTCACGAACAATGCAGAAGTATTCGCTGCAAGGAGACCACCTGCAAAATTCGCCACTCATAAAATACATACTGGCAACCACGCGCCTATACCAATGCCACCATTCCGATTATCTTCGCGAAAAAAAGAGATAGTGGATGCAGAAATCAAGGAAATGCTTGAAAACGACATAGTCGAACCCTGCGAGTCGCCGTGGACATCACCTATTGTGATGGTGCCCAAGAAAGACGGAGGTATGCGTCTTTGTGCTGATTTTCGACAGCTCAGCGCGATTACGAAAGCAGATCGCTACCCTTTGCCACGAATCGATGATTTACTACACGCAACAGCTAAATTCAAATATATGGCAGCCATTGACCTTCACTCAGGCTACTGGCAGATACCCATGCATGCTGAGGATATGGACAAAACTGCCATTATAACTCCAAATGGCATCTATAGATTTAGAAGGATGCCTTTCGGACTTCGCAACGCCGCTGCAACTTTCCAGAGGATGATGGATAAGTTTAAAATGAAATGCAAGGACGCAAGATTAATAATATATATAGACGATATTTTAGTATTGTGCGAAACTAGAATCGAATTGTTCAGAACCTTAAAAAAAGTTTTCGAATGTTTAAAAGACTTTAATTTAAGAGCAAATAGGAACAAATATATATTTGGATGTTCAGAACTAAAATTCTTAGGACACATAATGAATAAGGATGACATTCAAGTGGATCCTAGGAAAGTTAGTGCGATTGCTAAAACCCCGAATCCTAGGAACTTGAAGAATTTAATTTCCTTTTTGCAAATGTGTTCATGGTATAGAAGATTCATACCTTCGTTCGCTGAGATATCCCAACCATTGTCAAAGCTAACCAAGAAAAATGTAGTTTGGACATGGGCAAATGAACAGCAGGAAGGAACTGCTGACTACAGCACCAATACTTCAACAAGCAGATGACAAAAAACTGTTTATTTTGCGAACCGATGCGAGTGATTACGCCCTAGGAGCAGCTTTACTCCAAGGGGAGGGACATATCGAACGCCCAGTAGAATACGCTAGTAGATTGTTAACTTCAGCAGAGAGAAACTATAGCACTACAGAAAGAGAAGCTCTAGCAGTAGTGTGGGCAGTATCAAAATTTCAAGGCTATATAGATGGACAAGAAGTTATTGTCACATCCGACCACCAGCCTCTGAAATGGTTAATGTCACTCAAATCTCCCACTGGAAGATTAGCCTTGCAGTTGCAACCATTTAACTTGCGAATCGAATATATTCCCGGCAAAGCTAACGTGATAGCCGATGCTCTTTCTAGACCATTTTGTGAAGACGATAAGCTTCACTTATGCGGAATTTGTACGGTAACCATAGATATACCAAACAAAAATGCAAAGCAAGTAAGAGAAGAACAGCCGAGTGATCCCAACATAAAGAAAATCATAGAAGCTTTTGAGAACAATTCAGCGCAAAAAGAATTATCCAGATACACAGCTCGTGGATATCTAATGAACGAGGGAGTCTTATATCGATATACACCTGACGTGGAATCAGATGAACCTCAGTTGGTAATTCCGAAAGACGACCAGGTTAATATAATCAAACATTAACATGACCAACCTACCGCCGGACATTATGGAGTAGAAAGAACTCTACGGAAAATAGCATTCCGATATTTTTGGGCAGGTATGCGTCACGATATAGCAGAATATGTCAAAAATGTATAGAATGCCAACGCTACAAGGCAAGTAACTTAAAACCAGCGGGTCTGCTGCAGACACCCGTAATGAATCAACGTTTTGAGGTGCTGGCAGTAGATTTATTTGGTCCATTGCCCAAAACCAAGGACAATTTAACATTTATTCTCATTATCGAGAACGTCGCTCCCAAGTGGATCGAATTGTTTGCTTTGGAAGAGGCATGAATGAAGTTTTCTTACGCTATGAGCTACCTAGACGTCTGATACGCGACAATGGTACTCAATTTATTAGTGGAATTATGCAGCAACTTACGTATTGCTTGGATATTAAGCAACATTTTACGCCTGTGTACCACCCTCAAGCAAATCCAGTTGAAAGAAGGAACAGGGATTTAAAAACGCAGCTTGCTATTTTAGTGGAAAACAGTCACAACGAATGAGGAGAAAAACTACCTTTTATTCGCTTTGCTTCGTTCACAAGTCGTTGCGAATGTACCGAATTCACTCCCACTTACATAACTTATGGTAGAGAGTTACGGTCTATTGACGATACTCAACGCGACTTACGACAGATAACACAATCTGAAAATTTCATTGTACAAATCACGCCTCATCTCTTAAATTTGGCTGACACATTAAAACAAGCCCGCGAAACGTTGGAAAAGCAACAAGACCGCCAGAAAATATATTATGATCAGAAGCATCGCCCTGCCACGCAATATTGTCCTGGGGACAAAGTTTGGGTCAGTACTCATACTCGCAGCAAGCGTATTCGAGGGTTTACGTCGTAGTTAGCTCCTAAACGAGATGGTCCATACATCATTCTAGCGCGAAGAAGTCCAACGTCCTACGAAGTCGCCAATCCAGAGGAACCAGATCAATGTATTGGTATCTATCATATTTCAGCCCTAACGAAGATCTCGCTTGAGGTAGAAGCTACTCCAGTACAACCAGTTCAAAGAAGAGGAAGACCAAAGAAGCGACAACACTAGGCATCCTGTTCTTCTCGTCGAGGCGCCATCGAGAACAGAAGGGGAGTATGTAACGCCAGCGACGCAAATCAAAGTTTTCGCCGGCAACAACGCTTTACGCTACACGCGAAAAACTACACAAGCGGTGGACGGCCGCATCTAGCATTAAGATATATTGTAAACACTAATACTATTATACTTTTCTGCCTATATAAAGCGAGGCATAGTTGTGGTCTTTTCCGCGTATTTCGCGAACGAGCCAACTTTAAATTAGAACGGGAAAACGAAAATGATAAATCGAAAAATAAAATCGTATATCGTTTTATTTCGTTGCCTCGAACGTCCACTTCGGACTTCTGTCTTGGAAAAATGGCAAAATTTCTACCTATTACAATACTACTTATAGTATTTCTTATCTTAACAAAAAAAAATACTTAGTCTAAATTTCTTAAATGCAGAGTGACAAACAATACCATGTTTGAAACTTTTCCATATGTGGAATTTCAATACATTGTTGTGTGTGGTCTTCTTATTGAAATTTAGGCGAGGGATCGCCACACATTAGGATAAACAAAAAATGCTCGCAGCGGGTCGCGAAAACATAAACATGTGCTGTAATATCTAAATTGTGATGCTTTAGCAGCATCAATAGGGAAATGTATTGTGACATAGTCACGATGTATTGACGATAGGGCAAAGCGTTGTTCGTTATGTTACGGAAAGGTGAGGCTGCTGCCGTAACTCCCCCTCCGTTAGATTGAAGCTCCCGATTCAATAATAATCTCGTTTTTCTGTTTCTCGTATTTAACTATTTTCTCTTCTAATTTATCGAATTTATTCGCGGGCTTTCGAGCAGGTGAATTTACGTTAATATTTATTATTTTACGTCTGCATTTAAGTTATATATAAATACAAAGTATTATTACAATACATATTACAATAGTTGAGATGGAGGAAATGATTGTGTTCTGTTTGTGCTTAAATTCTATAAGTTTAATTTCTTTCAGCTTTTCGCCATGTTTGAATTTAATATCCTCGAAAGTGACTTCGTCTTATGTAAAATTTAAAGCGATAAGAGGTGACAATATAAGTTTATGTGAAAATCCTACTACTTTATTTGTGTACACTTTATCGAGCAATTTAAGTGTACAATTATTAAAATTTATAACAAAATTTTCAAAATTTTTGAAGTGTTTTCTATTTTGTCGTTAAAATTATTGGCGAATATCAATCCGGATTCAATTACCTCTATAAGTGTATTACTATTTGTTTTCAAAAATTTACATGAGGTATCACAATTTATTGGATTCTTTAAATGCTTAATATATTTATTTTCGGCGAAATATTTGTCATTGAACTTAACAACTACCTGATTAGGTAAGTTAATTTTAGTATAATTTTTCAGAGCTATTGTACGTAAATAGTAGGTATATACAGGCTTATCGTAAAATATAGGAATATTTAAAATAATATACAATATGTTATAGTAATTTCTAGCAACTATTTAAATTTACAGTTCTTGCAATTCGTAAAAGCCTATAAAATTTTGTTCGATTTCGATTCGATCAAGGATAGAACGAGACATTATGCCAAAGCGTGCTGTATTTATGTTATCTATTACTTTATCTACTTCATATGTAAAATTTCTCAGAATGTTTTTATATTTTAGGTAATGAACTTGTACATTGACATTATTAAGTTCGTTAGTAGTCGTAGAATAATTTTTAAATTGGTCTTTTAAAGTTAAAGCTTGATTTTTTTTTATGATTTCCAAATTTCTTTCAAACATTTCGTTAGAAATTATTTGTTTCTTTAGTTGATTACTGATTTTATCTAGTGATGTGTCAACTCGATGTACTAACTCGAGTTTAAGATCAGGAAAGTATTGGATAATGAGGTTTGTTTTATTATCAGAAGTTTGGACAGTGATTTTTGCAAGTGTTGACAAATTATGTTGATAATCGGTTAAATTAATTTTGTGAAAAATGTGATAATGATCCGCGATAAGATGTATTCGTTGTTTGTTAATTAGAATAACTCCATTTTCTGATTCTAAATTTTCAACTTGGATGTCGCTCGAAACTAACAGTGATATTAGGAATAAAAGGATTCCTTGTAGAAGTTTCGGGTGAGTTGACATCTGAGATAACAAAACGTTTCGGGCGTTTAATATTGACATGTGCTATGTTATCGAGATTACGTTTAGTGTATTTAGCCAAATGTTTAGCTGTGCGGTTAGGGGTTTTAACGTATCCGGTGGTTCTCATTTCTTCGTAATTTTCGCGTGTTTTATTTTGCTTATTAATTGATCTCTCCTTATTTAATTTCATTATGTTTATAATTTTGGATTTATCTGAAAGGCCATGATGTGCTTTGAAAGGTTCTGTATCAATAGATGCGTGTATTTGGCGATTAAAGAAGTACAGGGAAGTATAAAGGCGTGATTTAGGCGAATCTCTGGAAGAGGTTGTTTGATACTTTGAAGCAATTGTTTGATGGAGACGTTCGACATCACTGTTACCCGTGTGTGAATTGGGTTTGGTAAAGTGTATTTGTATGCCATGGTCATTACACAGTTCTTTTATGAAAAAGTTATTAAATTCGTTGTCGGCAACGATTAAATTTGGTTTACCTAGATTTGATAGAAAAAATAATACTGCTTCTTTTAATGAAGGTTTAGATTGATCTGTTAAAATAAGGCAAGCTGCATATTTGGAAAATTTATCGATACATGTAGCCACTTTTAGGCGATCGATGAAAAAAACGTCTATATGAAAAATTTGGTTTATATCTTCGGGTGTTTCCGTAATTTTGAATTTCGGTTTTTTTGGAGAAGTCGAGTGTTTTGCTGTATTGCATGGCTCGCAATTATTGACGTAGCGTGTTACCGAAGTTTTTAAATCAGGATAGTAAATATGTTGTGAGATTCCTTTAAATGTTTTGTCTATTCCGCCGTGTCCTATTTCTTTTGTATGATACATGTGGATTTGGTAAATCGCTTCTTCCTCTGACTGGAGGTCTTTCAGAATACGGGACACTTTTATAAATTTATAGGAGCTATCGAAGACTTCGTGGAGCTTTAGCTGAAGTTTGTTAAAACAATGATCGTTTAGATCGGAATAAATGGCTATGCTTTTACTAGGAGGCAATTTATCCATTAAATTTTGTACATATTCGTGAAGAAGTAATTCTTCTTCGCGAATTTGGATGCGTGTTTTGTTAATAGGCGGTGGAAAATTTTGGTTGGAGAGTATAATTTGAAATTTGAATTTATTGATGTAATCATCCTTCATTGGAATCGAGGTATTTTGGTTTTGCGATTCTGAATGGATAGTACCTGTACCGTTTGCTTTCGAGGGGAGATAAGTAGAGTTTCTTTGCACTTGTGTGGATTGGGAAGTACTTGGAATGTTGATTACTTCGGGGAGCTCAGTATTTTGCTCGTTGCAAATGTCTAAAATTTCCTGTAAAGTTTGGTCAGGTATATTTCGGGTTATGCTCCGGCATATTGGATTTTCCTGTAAATGAGACTCCTCGTTTACATGTACATCCTTATCTTCCATGAAATTTTTGTCCATACGGGACAAGAAATCGGCAACTCCATTATTTTTACCCTTGATGTATTTGATATTGAAATCAAACTTGTTAAGTCGCAATTTCCAGCGGATTAGCTTTTGGTTTGGTTCGTTCAAAGAATTAAGCCAAACGAGAAGGCGATGATCTGTTTCCAGATTAAAATGACGACCGTATAGATAAGGTCTGAAACTTTTTGTAGCCCAAACTATCGCGAGTAGTTCTTTCTCGATTGCAGAGTAATTGATTTCGTGCGAATTTAACGTTCGCGAAGCATAAGCTAAAGGATGGTTATTTTGAGAAAGCACTGCGCCTAACGCATATTGGGAAGCATCCGTTGTCAACGTGAATTCCTTTGAGAAGTCTGGGTAACTTAAGACAGGTGGAGTAGTAAGCAGAAGTTTTAATTTAGCGAAAGCTTCAATATATTCGAAATTATTTACATTAATTTTAGCGCCTTTTTTCAAAAACTTTGTCATAGGGACTGTTAGTGCAGAATAGTCTCGGATGAACTTTCTGTAATACCCCGTTAAGCCCAGGAAAGAACGAAGTTGTTTAACGGGTTTGGGAATCGAAATATTCTGTATTTTATTAAGTTTATCAGGATTCGGCTTGATTCCGTCCTGTGTTAAAATATGACCCAAAAACTCTGTTTGGTGAGTGAAAAAGTTACATTTATCTGGTTGAATTTTTAAATTAAACTCTCTGAGCTTTCTGAAAATTTTACGAAGTGAGTCCATATGCTCTTCTAATGAAGTGCTGAAAATCAATACATCGTCAAGGTAGACTACGCAAATTTTATTTATGTATTCCTTCAGAACTGAGTTTATCATTCTTTGGAATGTCGCGGGGGCATTTTTAAGACCGAAAGGCATTCGCAAATATTCGTAGTGTTCGTTATGTGTCGAGAAAGCTGTCTTTGCTCGATCACTTGGTTTAACTAGAATTTGGTGGAATCCTTTCGCAAGATCGATTGTGGAAAAATAATTAGATTTTCCCAGTTTATCAAATAAATCTTCTATATTAGGTATGGGAAATTTATCACTAATCGTAATATCATTAAGTTTACGATAATCTGTAACGAGTCTCCACTTTGTTTACCTTTTTAGGTACAATCCACAATGGTGCATTATAGGGAGAGTTCGATGGTTGGATTATATTATTTTCCAACATTTCGGCTATTTGCCTTTCCACTTCTTTTTGGTGGATTTGCGGTAACCTATATATTTTAGTAAATATAGATTTATCTGAGGTAAGTTTAATGTTGTGCGTTACACTATTTGTCGAGGTAAGTATATCCCCTTCGTGGTAGAATAAATTTTTAAATTGATGAAGCAATTGGTATAAATTACATTTTTCTTCCTCATTCAAATGAGAGGTTTTGATGTTTTGGAGTGTATTTGAGCCTCCAACTGTGGGGGAAATTCGATCAAGAGAAAGACAAAGACTTTTCGATACCGTTTTTGGATCTTGGTCTTCTGTTATGAAAGGAACTTTGTTACCATTAATTGTAATAGAACCGTCGTTATTATTAATTATTGATTTAGTAGGGACTAACACATTTTGTCCTAGAATAGCGTCGAATTTGGGGTTTGTTAAATTTGTCAATTTCCATTCAATGTTTGAAGAAGGTAGGTTAAATTCTTTCGGGAAATTGGTCCAAATACCTTTTTCTATTATTTCCCTTGAATGCAGACTACTCTACCTTATAGGGTTGTCGAGTGTATGTGATTCGGGAAATATATTTTTATTTAAAAGTGAAGTATTACAACCAGAATCTATGAAACAACGAAGTGTTTTATTAGTGATTGTAATGGGAATTATTGGTAATTCCCATGGGCAGGGTTTTCTACTGTTTGGGGGCGATCCGAGGCTGATACTCGAAAATTTTCAGCATCAGTAGCTTGAACAATGCGTGAACGTGGATTATGTCGTTGATAAGTATTATGATATGTGTGATTACCTTGATAATAAGGTTGATATGGCCTATAAGAATTATTGTAAGGGCGTTGTGGTTCCCGCTGAGAATAATGATTATTATTATTTGGTCTATTTACAGAATTATTCTCATATCGAGATCTAAAATTTAGGTTATTTTGATAGCCAAAAAGATTATTATTAAAATTTCGCGAATTATTAGTGTCGCGTGATTGATTAAAACTTGTGTTAAGGATAAACTTTGAGTTGAAATTAGTATTATTGTGCTGGTTTTTGTAACCAGATTGAGTGTCGTGAGGCGAATTACTGTCGCGAAGCTGTTGTGCTTGTTTCAGTATAGAGTATGCACTGTGTAACGTACCACACTGTCGCATTTCAATTAATATTGATTTGTATTCCGGAATACAAGCTTTAAATCTTGAAAGCGCAAAAATTTCGTTAAAGTGTGGCTGGAAATGTTGAAACAAGTCTTTTTGGGGGTCTTGTGAATACTTCGTGTTTAGTTTGTTTAAAACAATATTGGTTTCACGGTAAACTTTATCAACATTAGTATCAAATTTGATACGATTCATGTCGTTAATTAATGCCTGGTATGGCTCAGAAACACCAAAGTTCTCATATAGAACTTGTTTAATTTGGCACCACCTTGCGAAAGGGTATTTATCAACGATGAATTGTGGTTCCCCACGAATTTTCGTGATCACTATTTGCTCCACATATTGCTGATGGGCTGCCGTTTCGCATAATTGCAAAATTTGATCGACACGGTTACAAAAAGCTTGTAGAGAAATACTATTTTTCGTATTAGAAAACTCATGTAAGCGATTGGCTTCATGTAAAATGTTTTCAAAGGATAACTGAAAATTTGGAACAATATTTGGTACTGCCACCGGTGGTTCAATATTATTCACTTCCGCGTTGATTTCGAGGATATTAGCATCAAAGCTACGGAGCTGAGCCGCACTTGCCGCAGGGGTCGACATATTTTCAAAAAGAAACGTATACTCTCGCGCACCAATAATAAGGACGATTTCGTAATCACAAGAACTGTTCACAATTTTTCGGAGCACAATAAAATAATATATGTATATATATAAAGATACAAAATTAGATGTAACTTGGTTTACTCACGATAACGCTGATGAAAATTGGGGTATTGTTCTCTCGATGTAAGAAAGCTTTTTTTCTCTACGACGAATGCTGGGACCGATAAAATATACTCCCACGGTGATGAAAATTGGGGTTTTGTTCCCTCGATGTAAGAAACCTGTTTTCCACGATTAATAATTAGAGGCCGGTAACTAGGTCTCCTAGGATGATGAACTGATTTCGTTGTTGAGTCTGCGATCCTCAACTCGAATGATGGAGCGGGATCCTTGCTCGGTTGCTGGTGGGTCTATGATCCTCGACTCGAATGATGGAGCGGGATCCTTGCTCGGGTGCTGGTGAGTCTATGATCCTCGACTCGAATGATGGAGCGGGATCCTTGCTCGGTTGCTGGTGAGTCTATGATCCTCGACTCGAATGATGGAGCGGGATCCTTGCTCGGTTGTCGTGAATCACGAACAATGTAGGTTGTTAACCGACTGCGCCAGTTGTGGTCTTTTCCGCGTATTTCGCGAACGAGCCAACTTTAAATTAGAACGGGAAAACGAAAATGATAAAACGAAAAATAAAATCGTATATCGTTTTATTTCGTTGCCTCGAACGTCCACTTCGGACTTCTGTCTTGGAAAAATGGCAAAATTTCTACCTATTACAATACTACTTATAGTATTTCTTATCTTAACAAAAAAAAATACTTAGTCTAAATTTCTTAAATGCAGAGTGACAAACAATACCATGTTTGAATCTTTTCCATATGTGGAATTTCAATATATTGTTGTGTGTGGTCTTCTTATTGAAATTTAGGCGAGGGATCGCCACACATTAGGATAAACCAAAAATGCTCGCAGCGGGTCGCGAAAACATAAACATGTGCTGTAATATCTAAATTGTGATGCTTTAGCAGCATCAATAGGGAAATGTATTGTGACATAGTCACGATGTATTGACGATAGGGCAAAGCTTTGTTCGTTATGTTACGGAAAGGTGAGGCTGCTGCCGTAACTGCATTCTCAAGCAGAGATCACTTGCACTTCACTCAGTGGTATCATAGCATCCAGCTTTCGGAACATTGAAACAGTGATGTGTCTCTTCGCTCGTACCACCTCCGTGGGTACTTTTAAATTGAAAATAAAAAAGACTAATTCAAATTTTTTTAAAAATATTAAGTTTTTATTTCGACTAATCAATATAAAGGAACACACGAGACTGAATTCTACATCTTAGATTTTATCCCTGCACTTATCTTTGGGAAATTGGAATTTGGGAAAAATGTGCATACTAAGCACTTAGGATTTAACCAGAGACCCGAGAAATTGTTTACGTTATGAAATGACTAACGTGCACTTGTGCGCCTAGTTCTTAAAGGTGAAACGCGATACTTTGAAAGATTTATCGTTATGTGCATGGGAATGGTGTTTGGGAACATTGACAAGAGTTTAAGTGTGAAGTGGAGATTGTTTTGAATTTATGTGCAATAGAAGATTGCAATTTGAAATTAGAGTAGTTTAAATTTGAAGGATGAGAAAATGAACAAGTATCGATACCGAATCAGAATAAGGATTCTTATGTGGTAAGAGATTCTTGTTTTGCGGAACGAACAAGGTGTGGGGCGATGACTCCTCCCACCTTAGAATTCGGCTCCTGACGAATTGTCTTCACAGAATGTGGTTGCAATGAAATTTAATTTTAGGAGTTATCTGCACGAATTGATCGTCTTGAATTTGGATTTTGACGTATTAAATTCTGAACGAAAAATGGATCTATCTTTGATTTGAATTTAAAATAGAAAATTATGCACATAAGGATAATGAATAAGGCTATTTCGATATCTGTGGAAATACTAATCCAAGAACTTTTATAGTGTTCATATTTAGAAATTTTAATTTTTTTCCAGGATCTCGAGGTTTGAAAAATGAATTTTATTTAGTAAAAATGGTTCATCTTTAGTAATATTTACTTTTTTGATAACATTAGGAAATATTACAAATTCGTTATACTGTTCGAGTTTATTCGGATATAGGGCAATTTTGATCCTGTGATAGTGTTACCGAGGCAGGGTACCGAAAATTTCCGACCTGGTTGGTGTGGGCGAAATTTGTAGATGCGATTTGTGCAGAATTATCGATATCCATAGGGGTTGGTCTACCAAAACGTATTATTCTACTCTGTTGAGAAGGGTTTATTTCTGAATTATTTCGGTATAGAAGACGATTGTAAGTGTCATTTGCAAGATGATTTTGAGGGTGAAACATGTTTTTATTGTGGCTAGTTGTGTAGTTATAATTGCGAGGGTATGAATGATCAAAATTTTGATTGTTACTGAATTGGTTTGACTGACGAGATTGACCACTATTGCTTCGAAAATTATAGTGTTGTCGATTTATATTCGAAAAGTTATTTCGAGGATGAAAACTGGCAGGCTGACTAGGATTTCGACTATTTTGTTTAAATATACTATTTGTATTGAAAGATCTATTTGTTTGAGGCCTAAGAGAATTTTGATGAAGGAATCCTCCTTGTTGGAGCATGCTAAGAGCTTCTTCCAACGAAGAAGGATTTCTGCATGCGATGAACGTTTTAGATGGTTCAAATAATTTATGTTTGAACACATCAAAAGCTAATCTTTTATTTGACTCAATTTTTTGCGCAAACTCGGGCGAATTTTAACTGAATTCCAGTTCCGTTTTCACGTTTAACTCACATAACTTTTTAACAATGCTATTATAAAATTCTACGATTGAACCTTTTGGCCTGATTCTCGCTAATTCGTCAGTGATCAAAAAACTACTTCGGCTATCCGTAAAGTTCGCGTACAGAAGTGACTTAATATCATCCCACTTGAGCATATGGCTATTTATATCAATAATTATTCTAGCTTCACCTTGGATTTTAGTTTTTATTAGATTGTAGATTATATGCTGTGGATTTACGTTGTACTTCACCAAAGTTGGTTCGATGATGTCCACTGCATCGATGAAAGGCTTAAGCGCAGACGATTTCCCGTCGAATACTGGTAAGCTTTTTATGTAACTAATTGGATCTACATCCAAGCTTATTAGTTGTTGACTGTTGTCCTGATTGCCGTCCTGTGCCATTGCTGTAGTTTTGGAAAATTCTCGATTTGGTTGACGTCCAAAGATGTTGGTGAGTCCGATAAATTATAAAGTTGATGCACGGTGCGTGCAGATGTGAAATTTTGGGGAATAAAGTTTTTAAAAATAGGATTTGATCCAAGTTGAAATGCACAATATTGTTGAAAAGCGCAATATACGCAAGACGATAAATAATGAGATATGCAAAATTCGCAGATAATGAACACAATTAGTTATCATTATTATTATTATTTTGATGAGACGCCCCACAACCAGGCTCAGAAGTGGGCTTAGTTACCAATTTGAGTCTACGGTCAACGTCTGTTTTAAAAGATACCGCCGCGGTCTCGTTTTTATTATGTTTTATTATTTATGTATTGATTAATTTTCAATTCAAATTTTCAGTTACAACTCGCACTTATAATTCGCGGAATAAACGTAAAATGGTTTTCCGAAACCGACTGCGCCAGTGATGTGTCTCTTCGCTCGTACCACCTCCGTGGGTACTTTTAAAATTGAAAATAAAAAAGACTAATTCAAATTTTTTTAAAAATATTAAGTTTTTATTTCGACTAATCAATATAAAGGAACACACGAGACTGAATTCTACATCTTAGATTTTATCCCTGCACTTTTTTTTGGGAAATTGGAATTTGGGAAAAATGTGCATGCTAAGCACTTAGGATTTAACCAGAGACCCGAGAAAGTGTTTACGTTATGAAATGACTAACGTGCACTTGTGCGCCTAGTTCTTAAAGGTGAAACGCGATACTTTGAAAGATTTATCGTTATGTGCATGGGAATGGTGTTTGGGAACATTGACAAGAGTTTAAGTGTGAAGTGGAGATAGTTTTGAATTTATGTGCAATAGAAGATTGCAATTTGAAATTAGAGTAGTTTCAATTTGAAGGATGAGAAAATGAACAAGTATCGATACCGAATCAGAATAAGGATTCTGATGTGGTAAGAGATTCTTGTTTTGCGGAACGAACAAGGTGTGGGGCGATGACTAAACACTGAGCGAAGTAACGCGCCCGGATAATTACGGGATATATCGCTTCACGCATATGGCATCAGAGCATCCTGAATAGTGGAACTCAGAAACAGTGTGCGAAGTGTCGGTAAAAGTAAAAACCCTTGAGATACCTCTTAAGACTGTTGAGTCCATTCTCATAAGACGTTACTGATGTATTAAAACAAAACCAACTTGTTTCTATTCGAGAACTTATAAAATGTAACCATAGATACTGCAAAGTGTACGATACAGATGCAATTTGATCGTTTGTTTATGTTTGTTTATGATTAATTGTAAGAATGCTTCGTATATTGTAATGGGTGCATGCAATCGCATCATTTGCTGATTCATTCTAGTAATGTAATGTATCATTACAAAAAGTTGCAAACCTTGAAAACATATCCCTGAAAGACCAGGAATGAACACGATAGAGATTATCAACACATTAAAAAGTAATATTATAACAAACAGGTTTTTCAAGATGTATACTCCTGCGATCGTTTGCCTCGGAAAATAAGAAAACCTGCATGCGTCATCACCAACATCGATCCGGCCTGTGAACGAGGGAGCCATTGGGTTGCATTTCGTTACACCAAAAAAAGTCCGGCAGAATATTTTGACTCGTTTGGGAAATATTCTGATAGCAAGCACTTTAAACAATTCCTTCGACATAATGAACAAGCGTTTGTAAATAGGCTGCGGTTAAACAGTGACTTCTCGACAACATGTGGGCAGTATTGCAGCGTCTTCCTTTATTTTCGCTGTAGTGGTAGGAGTTTCAAAAGATTTCTCAAAAGGTTTTCCCTTACAGATTATAATTTCAATGATGATTAAATAATTGATTTATTCCGAAAAATTTATTTGAAAAAGACTTTTCAAAATGGTGGGGACGGTATAAAAGCTGTGTGATCAAGAGCTGAAAATTAGTTTTTTGTTTCAACTCTAGCCGCAGTAAGATGGCTTCAAGCTCCAAACCTGTATCAGCAGCAAGCAAGCATTCTCGAGACACTGATATCAACAGTTCACCCGGTCGAAAGTAGCCAAAAGTCAGTGAAATACCCGGAATAACTGACTTAGCTATTGAAGCTGAAGACAACACAGCCGATTTTTTTTCTAAAAACGAGAACATAGCTCGCAGTGCTAAGGAGCCTTGCGAAGAAATATTTCTGAACTATATCTACTACCTGGACTCCAGCCATAAAAGAAAAGTCGCTCTTGGATTTGATGTATCGACGTTCGAGGTGAAAATCATCTTCCGTAGGAATTGCTGTTGCTCAGTCTCAACAACATACGCAGGATGGGTTTCGCTGTACAAGCATCTGAAAAAATTACGCAGTGAAGTGGGGTACCCCGACAACCAGCTAGGATTATTGCAAATACACCAGATACCAGTAGGCGAAGTCAGCTTAAAATTAAAGGTGGAAGATCTACTTAAACTGTTTGAAATGATCGGCTTCTTCAACCTGGTAATGTTTCACAACAACACCTCCTCAGACAGTGTTAAAGAGCTCTACAGTAATTACGTGAACCGTTGCAAGGAGAAGTAAGTAACAACGCTGTCAACTGACGACTTCTTTATCGTCTTACGAGCTTCATTTGTATACATTAATTATTCTCGGCTTTTCTATGAAATATCATTATTCTGTCATATAAAATGATGGAAATGTTTGTGTTTAAATGTAAAACCTTATTTTTCATTTCAAACATACAAACATTAGATACTACAAATAGATGTTTACACAGTTTTGTGATGCACATCTTGTCTCAGGAGCAACACCATGAACACAGCAAGTTGTCTTGAAATTTTTAAGCTCTCTTAGTTTTGGTATTTCCAACTTAACAAGCGGTTAGTATTTTCTGATAAATTTCTCCTTCACGGCACCTCGCAGATGAATTTTACAGCCTGTATTATATTCCTGCAAGACTTCTGGTAAAGTGTTGTTATTTGTGCCGCCGTCACTCCATTTATGTTGCTAACTTCATACAGGTTTTGTCATCTTGCAGCACCCGTCAATTCCTGGTATGGGTACGAAGGTGTAAAGTGGTGGACGATAGGCTGAATAGAATCAAAGGCGAACACAGCCAGTTCTTTTATAAAATATTGCTTATTGTTCCCGCTTACAAACTGGATATCGAAAATAAACTCCTGCATGTTTCCGAAGAGAGAAGAAAACATAGAATAAAAATTTCTATTCAAATTTAATCTTTTTATATTTTTTGATCTTAGTACAATAAGTATATAGTATAGTAAATTGTAATATACATATATTTTCGCTCAACTTAGAACAATAAGTATATAGAGTATATAGTGGTATAAACATGTATTTTTGCTTCACTTTGCTTAATTTGTTTAAAACCATAAGGGTAAGATAAAAAATCTTTTACAATCCTTTTATCATACGTAAATTGGGAAAAAAATTCTCCGGTGCAGAAATAATGACCCTTGGTCGTTTTCTTTTAATTTTTTTATCATTCGATACCTGGATTGTTTCGTAACCGTTATCGCCAATTACCATTGATTTGCGTCGACTAAAATTAATACGTTGGGAGTTCTTGAAGTTATTAGTAATCCTTTTACATTTGGTGATATATTGGGTTTTTTTTACCAGTCTCTACTTTAAGGCTATAGCTTTTAGGGTTAGTACTTACAAATTCGGTAATGAACGCATCGCCTTCAATTTCGTTGGTTAAGTTTCCCAAAAAGTCTGAAATTGGAAAAGTCATCGGACTTGCCTATTTGTCAACAAAGATCAAACTATCGGTATCGCAATATAGTAATTGGATCCCGACCGCTTCCAGTGCCTCGAAAAGATTCATTCTTGCAAACGCTGTTGTGGATGCGGCTATAGGTATGTTTGACTTTGTACCCTTTCTTAACAGGTAGCACCACTTCCGGAATAATCCACGTACCGGTAAAGACTTTCTTTTCTTCGTTATGCTCACATCCCGCAATGTTATTGGCATCAGCACACTTTTTACAAAGTGCGAAAAGCAGCTTCTTATTACGTTTGAAAGGTAAGATTGGAATGTGCAAACCGGACGGTGAAATAACTGAATATTTGTAAGACAAGAATATATTTATTATAAATAAAATACAATGCAACGTGCCAAAACAAATGAACACACTAACATTAACCGGATGTCGAGTGTCCGCGGGTTGCTGTTGATGAACAGCCGAGTCTGTAAACAAATAAAAGAAGCAGCACGTAAGTGCAATGGTCGAGTATTCATACAACGATTAAGTCGTTGACGCCACTACTAAAGATCGTTACACTCAACTGCCCGGTATTCTTCCGATAAACTCTTCAATTTAAGGGTTCTATCTCCGAATCCAAACTTTATAGGGGAGCCGAGCCCTCGTCAGGGGAGAACACGCAAGACTTCCCTCAACACAGCGTCACACTACGCTACTGCATCTAAGCACATACGCGATCATGGGCAGTTGATCTTAGTGACCAACCAATTATTGCACTATTTAATCACCTAAATATCCAAATATATTTATATATACACATCTCGAATACCAAAACTACCGACCACAGCACCTAATAAACCTTACGGCTTACCTTTACAATAAATTCAAGCTCCTTAATTCTGCTCCTCGTCCACACACAACTTGCACTACTTGTACTTGTCACGTCTGCACTGATAATGACGCGCTGATCCTAGCTGCAAGGATCACGCGCCAAGATCAGGCTAATGCAACATGTGTCGCATATGTGCGTAACCTGGGGTGTGAAATAACATGTAAAACCGGTCCGCTATCTTGGCACCGAGGACAAAGTAGCGAGCCGGCTCTTATCTATTTTCTACGAAACAATCTTCAGGATATGGGCACTACATATGCGCTTGCAAGGATGCTACGCTACACTCAGTATGGGATTTCAAGGATGTTTTATAGGTTTTGGGACGAGAATTTACATGGGTCTTACACATTTGGAAAGTATATCTGACAGAGAGGGTATGTTCATTGCGAAAATGCGAGAATATTTGCTAATATAGGGATATAGCGAAATCTAAATAGCGTATAATTTCTTCTTCATTAGCCTTATGATACAGACGAAATACTTCAGTTCGACCTCCGAAAATTGCATCACGCGGATTAAGTGGTAGGGAAATGTTTGAAATTCTTTCGTCCACCATTTTATCTAATGTCTTAAGTTCCCTTAGCAATTCCCTAGACGTACACTCTCAAGTATATTCGAACTTAAAACCAAACTGTTTAATTGCCTCAATTTTCCTACGTGTGACTTTATTTCTTTGCCTTAAAGTTTTCATATTCGGATTTACTTCATCAAGGAAATGTTCTACTTGAAAACACTCGTCACAACCGAAAAATTCGTACACTGCCATCTACTCGAAACCCCCCCTTTTTCCAACCTTATTTCACCGGTATTTACTGCAGAGATGATTTCTCATTTCAAAATTGAAACCGCCCAAAGATATGAAAAACTGAGAAAAAAGAAAACCCTCAACAAAAAACTAGAGACTCTTTTAAGGACCAAAAACACCGAGGAAAAATCAATGAGTACCAACAAAGTCGAGAAAATACCCAATAACGTTATTAATAAGTCATCAATTCGTTTTACAATAGAGGAACTTAAGTTAATAAACAAAGGATTGAACTACGCAGTCAGACGGCACCCACCAGTGCAAAATACAATTATGGATATAGAATCCGGAATAAAATTTTTCGAAGCAAACACCAAATACCGCATACGGGGGGAAGTCGAGCAGATCATAGCGAATAACTGCAAAAAACAGCACCACAAATTTAATGAATTACAAATAGTACAACAGCTGAACAAAAAGGAAGCAGTGTACCTGAAAGCTGATAAAGGAAACTCGCTAGTAATTATGGAAAAAGAAGAATATGACCAACGAGTGTATGAGAAACTTCGAATCGGAAATTATTATGAGCTAAGGAATGACCCCCTACCAGCATCAATCAAACGATTGAAAAAATTCTGAAAGAATGCAAACCGATCATACCAAACCTAGCAAGCCTTAGGATGCCCAATCCCTCGTTACCACGTATCCACGATGCCAGTCGAAAATACATAAAGAAGGAAACGAGATGAGAGAGATCATAGCCGATACGAACTCGCCCACAAACAACATTGCACAATGGGTAGTCAAGGAAATTAACGCAATAGGCAATATATACAGCGAGGCGTCAATAAAAAATTCGAACGAATTGATTTAAAAACTGGCGAACACAAAATTGGAAGAAGACGAGGTAATAGTATCATATGATGTGAAGGCGCTATTCCCAAGCATACCGGTAAAAGAAGCTATCTAGATGTTAGAAGAATGGCTACTTGGACAGAATAGGACAACCTAAGGAAGAAGAAAGGCCAAGCTGTTGACCAAGCTAGCATCAACATGCATGATGGAAAATTACTTCACTTTTAGAGAGCAATACTACAAGACGACAAAAGGAACAGCGATGGGAAACCCACTTTCCCCAATAATGAGTGAAGTTTTCATGGCCCACCATGAGGAAAAGATGTCAAAAGAAGGAATTAAACAATGGATTAGATATGTAGATGACATCCTCGCAATAGTCAAAGGAACAAACCGAAACAATACTTAACCACATTAACCAGCTGCACCCTAACATAGAATTTACAATAGAGAAGGAAATCAACGGAGAGATCACATTTTTAGATCTAAAGCTCATTAGAAAGGGAGCAACAATCGAGTATGACATATACAGGAAACCAACGAATACACAGCGGAAAATAGTGAGAACTTCGGCACATACATACCAGTACAAGATGGCAAAGTACCATGATCCACAAGCTACTCAATAAGGAAAGGTTTGAAAAAGAAAGGCGATTTATTAAAGATACAGCTAAGAAAAACGGATACAAGGAAGCAATGATCGATGACCTAATCAGGAAGAAAGCAAAGACGATAGAGATGAACCAAAAAACAACACTATTCCAACAAGATCTTAAACTCGAAATGAAAAAGCGAATAAGCGTAGTTTACTCAGAAGAATATTATAAACCCATGAAGAAAATAATGGCGAAATACGACATAGAGGTGGTAGCATCAAGCAGATCATCAACGATAAAGTCACTGCTAAAATCAGAAAAGGATCCAAAAAAACCCTAAGGAAAAAAGCGGAATTTATAGGCTTATATGCGATAATTGCCCGAAAACATATATAGGACAGACAAAACGATTGGACACAAGAGTGAAAGAACACATAAAGGAGGCCGAACTAGCGAAGAAACATGAAAGAACGCACATAAGATCAGCGGTAGCGAAACATATTGTGGAAGAAGGACACAGTATGGGGACATTCCAACACATAAAGGAAGTGAAACCGCAAAAACTAGATGTCTACGAGAGTTACTACATAGCCAAGGAGAACCCCGAGATGAGGCTGAACACGGACCTAGGTAATGGATACACGGATCTGTTAAAACTAATATCAACATCAGGTAGAAACAATAAGCGAAAAATTTAGGAATATAATTAGGATATAAGGATATAATTTATAACTTTTATACTTAAGAGTAATATAAATAGAAGTAAGATTGAAAAATTCAAACATAATCCACTGAAAATGGCAGCAAATAGCTGCCGAAATACGTATTTCGAAAAAATAAATAAATCATCGACTTTAAGGAAAAAAGTTTGTTTTTATTCAAGAATGATTTCTCCATTCGCCTTCATACTCTTCCACACAAGCCAATCACACTCTATTTTAGGCTAATTTCCAGAATTATTATACCCGTTCTTAGGTATTATACATAGAGTGTCTTGTTTAATGAAGTTCTTCCTGAAAACAAGCATACAGGCCGAGGCAATTGTCAGACTTTCTATGAACGGGTTAACCCCACTTATATTTAAAAATTCTTGCATGAATTGGACACAACCGAGTCGTAAAATCTCTACGTCATTTTCGTCCTTTTTGAATCACTTGAATCTGCCATGGCAAGGAACCGACTGAAGAACAAAAGTATGTCATAAACTTTGTTCTTATCTCGAAAGCTTGTGTTGTACTTCTTAATTCACAATAAACACTGTTTTCAAGCAATTGTTGATTGGAATCTTCAAAGTCATTATTGTCATAAGCGTCTATTTGGTGTTCTAAAGTAGATTGTTCTCGTAAATAATTATGTAAAACACAAGTTGCTTTGTTAATTTTTTTCACTTTCGAGACGCTTACTTGAAAGGGTCTTTTAAATATTCTAAATCTTGCGGATAATATTCCAAATGTGAACTCCACTGTTTGACGAGCTCTGTAATTAAAGATTTTATGATCGTCTTTTTGTTGCGTAGTGGTGTATTTCCCCGTAAAAAGCCGCATAAAATACTTCATCAAAGGAAATGCTTCATCGCCAATAAACACGTATGGTAAAGAAACGTTGCTTTCTGATAATGAAGTATTGTTCGGTAAATTGAAAGCCTCCGAATGTAGCCGTTTTCCAAAATTGATGTTTGCAAAATGCTTCCATCACTAAATCTTCCCTCGGCACCAATATCAATAAAGGTAAACTTGTAGGAAGCATCTACTCCAGCCATCAATACCACAGAAAATGTTTTTTTATAATTAAAGTATGCTGACCCGGATTTTATTGGCTTTTGTATAACTACATGCTTTCCATCCACTGCGGAAATGCAATGAGGAAAGTCCCATTTTGCTTGAAATTCCTGGCTTTTTTCAAGCCAGAAACTTTCAGTTGGTTCTGGTAATATAGCATCGCGCACTTCTTCTATTATTCCACCAATTGTACTCTCTCCAATTCGATAATTAAAAGATAAATCACGAAAGGAACAGCATGTTGCAAAATATCTATAAAAAAAGTAATAATATGATATTTAATGTATGTTAAAAATTTTTCAGGTGAACATGCTAAAGCTATTTGGAAGAAATTGCGTGATTCACACCGAGAAGCGTTAAATCGACAAAAAACCAAAAGCGGACAAGCTAGCTCATATGCAAAGAAATCGCAATACTAGGACCAAATGGAATTTCTGAAGGAATTCACAACACAGTCACCAACATCAAGCAATGGCAGTGAAAATGCAGTGGAATTGAACTCGCTATCAGAGAGTCTTGATAGCGAAAACAATACAGTTTCATCTAACCCACTTAAAAAATTCAGAAAGCAGGATAATAATGACATACTTGACATTTTAAAACAAAATTTTCTTGAACGGAAAGAACGTAGTAATAACAGAACTGCGTTATTAGAGAAGCAAGCTAATGTGAAAAATCTAGCTTTATACAATTTTTTCATTTCTATATACGAGACATGTGTAAATTTACATAAATCACAACAACTTGAAATCAAACGCAAGATTTTTGAAATTGTTATGAACTACGAAGAAACATATATCCCCGACAGTCCACTATCGTCTACACCTTTACCTGACCTCGAAGAAACATTGTCAAAATCACCAATACCGAGAAATATGGAAGAGCCAGGGTCACAGAACACAATTATTTCAAACAAAACTGTTAACGATTCGACGTATGTCTACTTTTTTTCAATTTGATAAGTAAACTTGTGCATATTTTCTAAAGCAGGTAAATGTATTAAAATTAAATTAGTTGTTTTACTTGCCTCAAACATGCTGCTAACCTTTCTCTTGTCGAAATTGTTGGTCTAAAAAACGTATTTTCTCTTTTTATACCACTTTCAATTAAACTGTGAATATCTTCAAACTGTTGTCTATTTACTCTCATGTAACGAAAAAATTCCTTGTCTGTCAAATCTGGTAAAAGTTTATGGAATTCTCCGTACAAAATTTTATTTGCAATAAAATGTGGTGTTCACATCTTTTAGCTCGTTTCATCTTTAATAAAACTAAAATATTATACTTTAACAAAATCAACAATATCCGGTAAAAGAAATCTAATAGATGAATGTACACCATACCCAAAATGTTTTCTTCAAATTCTTCATCAGAAGAATGTGATTCCATTTCGATTTTTTCTACAATCTGCCCCTGAGACATCATTTTCATTACACTTTTCTTCTTTGTATATGGTATATATTATAGCTTCACAAAATACTTCAAAATTGACATTCACTCTTTCAAAGCTAAATTCAAAATGTCATTTCTAATTTTCGCATCCATCCAGTCAGCCAAAGTGAGCAGCTGACAAAACACAGCTTGAAAATTCACATCCAGCCAGCCAGGCCAGCCAGCTAAAGTGAGCAACGGGCCTTACGTTAATGCAAGATGGCGCCCCATGTCACACCGCGAAATCGGTAAAAAAAATTACTTCGGATAAAATTATTCCATTACTGCCATGGCCTTGAAATTCACCCGATTTAAACCCCATCGAAAATGTGTGGCATGAGCTTAAAAGGCTAGTTTATAGGCACAACAATACAAATCGCCCAATTCTTATAGAAAACATCAAAAAAGAATGGCATGAGGCGCCTGAAATAAAAGATTGCATAAAAGCTTGCATAGAGAGTATTCCAAGAAGAATCAAGGCGGTTAGATTAGCATTTGGTGGCAACACAATACTAGTTAATATTATTATTGTTATTAATTTCATCTCCCTTATGTCCTCTTTAATGTTCTATACAAATTTTTGTTAAATATATAAGATTTTTTACTGAAAATTACCTTTCAATAAAAACTTTTTAAAATTTTCAAGGTGTTTGTAATTTTTTGGCCAGGGACTGTACATTCGAGTATGTCAGTATGCTATACTCAAAAGGCAGAATCAGTAAGTAACAGCAAGACAGAGGATGAAGAAATTAATACACAATCAAAAATTTTGGCTGCTTCTGACTCATATGGCTTTTCAAAGCGATCACGTCCTCCTTGACCTGTTTGAAGTTTTTCATAGTATTTTGTGCAAACAAATGCCAATTATTTCAAAATAATTGAATTCATTGACATTATTTTTCAAATGACACCATTTAGTTATCGTTAACTAAAAATAAAAACTGTTAAGAAATTTTCAAAGCTTAACGAGTACATTCATTGTTGTTTTCATTTTTAGTTAATTCGTAATCCAATTAACTTAGTTTACTTTAATTAAGCGTTAAGAAATGGCGCCATGGAAAGTAAACTGGGGCACAGTGTACCCCACAACACGAAAACTAACCTTTTTTATTATCACGGTTCTAGGGTTAATAGTAGTTTTCTTTCCCACGGAAAACTTCTGCGAACGATGCAGAATTTTCCGTGAGAATAGCTCCACAATTTTTGTAAAGTCGCCATCTAAATAGCGATAAGAGATCAGTCTTTAGACCATCGCGGTTCAACGTGGAACACCTTAAATAAAACGTGGCAAACTAAAGATAAGAAACTTCCTTTAATTAGTTATTTCAGTACGAATAAGCTTAATTTTCACTGAATTGTTTAGCCGCGAAGATAGGATTTAACAAATTTTTTGCAAGAAAACCTGAGTTGTTTGTCTTCACCGGAACGCTCTATTATTATAAATATACCTCGCGTTTGTAAACCGACTGATTAACTAGTAACCGGAAAAAAACAAATGTTTTTTTTTTATAAAAATCTTACCATGATAACTTTTGAGATGCTTTTCGGTGTTTTGTGTAATTATATTGATAAATGCCATTGATTACAAGAAAAGTGTTCATATACTAACCTATTATTATAAAATTGCTGCAATATCGAGCATAAGTATTCGTCATCCAATCAATCAACCTATCGTCCTTCATTGAAAAAAAAAACATAAAATTTGGATTAATTGATAGAGAGAAAGAGAGAGATATGGATTCGTCTGAATCATTTCTTACGATAACGCTTAGTATATTGTGAAATATTTCACATGATATTTTTTAGGAGTTTGATTTTGAACGATCGAGAGAAACGAAAAAAACATGATTTTGTCGAATTTATTTTTATGAAAATACTTTCAAGTTTTGATTGGAATAATATGGGAATAAGAGTTGATAATATTTATTAGTTTTACAATTTATCAGTTTCAAAAATAGGTGTTTGGAGAGCGCTCCACCCTGTCAGAAAAAAATGTAAGTTCGAGTTTTTTTCTATCTCTCTTGATTTTTTTCTTGAAATTAAAGCTGAAAGGGTAGCACCACAGCAACCGGTTCAAAAAATCCAATTTTTTTAAAGCTCTAATCGAACCTTTATATATTCAAAAACAGTATTCTACTATAAGTTTAGTTTATCATGGGTTAGAACCTCCTAGTCTAATCAACAACTTCGTCTTCTAGTTGTGCTTTTGGTTAGCAACTCACTAGCACTATTATTGTATTCTACTAGTTATAAAGCTGGAAAAAATTATAACTTCAAATTCTCGATTTTCCGGCAAAGGCTACAGCACGCGCTAAGCACATAGTTTCCGCCCTCTGCGCACTTGTTGTCATCTCTTATATATTAGTGTTACCGGTTGAAATGATGATTGGGCCTGTAACCTTTGGAGCTATAGGGCTCATAGTTTCACACAAGACCACCAGGTGCATCAGAATTAGGCAGATGTGGCCGTTATTTATAATATACGTGTATGTGGGTTAGTTGCTTAGTACAGCTGTTGTTTGCCACATCTTTCGCGCGCTCCGATTTTTATAACCGTCATTTCTTTTTTTATAAATAAACTATATATTTTGTGTTATTTTATCGATATCAGTTCTTTTAAAGACAAAAAATCTACAAGGGGGCACCTTCGAACGAGAATAGACCCAAAAAGTCAAGAAATCGACCGCCGAATCGTTACGAAATGGAAACCCCAAGTTTCGAGAGAGCTGGCACGTCATGTAAAAAATTATCTACGACTGATCTGAATAAGAAGGATTTAGTTATCGAATTTTGGAATTTTTAACCGCTTTATCACAAGCTGTAGTGTGTAAAAACTGTAAATCGAATGTGACATTTAGCGAAAGTGAAAACGTGGATTAGGTTTCAAACTTGTGATTTCCTGTAAAGACTGTAATGAAATAAACATTTCTAGTTGTCCGTATATTCAAAATGCATATGAAATAAATCGGAGCATTATTCTTGCTATGCGGCTGCTCGGGATAGGACTGAATGGCATAATAAAATTCTGTGCATTTATCAATCTCCCGCGACCAGTGTTTCAGTCTTTTTACGATAAAGTGGTAGATAAAATAAATTTTAAAGCAAAGAATGTTTGTGATCAAAGTATGAAAACTGCAGCTTTACAAGGGAATAAACAAAATGACGCGCAAGGACATATCAATGGTATAACTGTACTGTCTGGCGATGGTTCGTGGAGAAAACGGGAATTTATGTCGCTTTTCGGTTTAGTGTCACTTATCGGATGGTACACTAGTAAAGTTATAGATGTCTTAGTGAAATCTAAGTATTGTAAATCATGTGAATTTTGGCAGAAAAAAGTGACACGAAAGAGTACAAGGAATGGGCTGAAAGCCATCAGGATGAATGCGATGCGAACCATGAAGGATCTTCTGGAAAGATGGAAGTGGACGCCGTTGTAGAAATGTTTCATCGCTCGGAAAGTTTATATGATTTGAAATATGAACATTACATTGGCGACGGTGATTCGAAAACCTTCAAAGGTATTTTAGATGCAAATCCCAATGGAAATTTTATTATTTAGAAAAAGGAGTGCATCGACCACGTCCAAAAGCGAATGGGTACTCGTCTTCGTAATTTGAAAAAGCAACCAAAGGACTTGGAGGAAGAGGCAAATTGACCGGTAAACTGATTGATGAATTGTCCATTTATTATGATCTAGCAATACGTAGAAATCATTATTCTGTAGAGAAAATGCGTAATGAGATCTATGCAATGCTAGACCACAAAACATCTACAGATGATAATCCGAAATACGACAGATGCTTGAAAGGAGAAGATTCTTGGTGCTCGTGGCAGAGGGCACGGGCTACTGTTGACTCAACTTATACTCATAAGCCAACGATGCCACTAGAGGTATTTGAAGCAATATCTCCAATTTATCAAGAATTGAGTACCGATGACCTTCTCTCTTTCTCGATGCATCGGCGGCTACACTCAAAATTACAACGAGAGCTTCAATGCAATGGTCTGGCCGATGGCTCTGAAATCAAGTTCTAATGAGAAGAAATTACTTGAGACTGCAGTATATATCGCCGTTGGCCATTATAATGATGGCCTGTCGAGTATAAGAGTGTTACGAACTAGAATATTTAGCTTGGGATCGGAATGCCTAGCAACACTGTAGAGTAAATGAGCTCGGAACGAATTCAGTGTCAACAAGAAGAAGTAGAAAAAAAGGACAGTCGTTCTGGTAGCGTTCAAGTGGTGTGTTCGATTTACAGCAAAAATAAAGTTTGATCAGCAAAATACCAGTTTACTTGTATCCTAAAAAAGTCCATCGTAGTTCGGGGTTTAGAACTCAACATTAGTGGCGACTGTGGCAGGACTCCGACAACGATAGATCGCTTGCGGGGGCTTCGTGCTGTGTTCGGGGGGCCTTTCACAAAACCAACTGGTGATTTCGAAACGTTGTTGCTAAAGCAAGCATTACACGAAGCAAATATTTGCTTAAAATCAAAGCAAATATTTGCTTATCCGTGTAATAATGAAATATTTGCCTAAATTTTTTGCTGAAAAATATTTGCTGTCGTGTTTGCTAAACCCAAAAGGTGCACATATTTACTTTATGTAATGTAGTTAATTGCTAGTGGCTCCACCAGTGAGCAAATATTTGCTCAGATATTTTCTTTGCTCATACCCACATTTGGTATTAGCAAACAATAGCAAATAATTGCTATTTAAAATGTCATTTTTGTTGTGAAATTCGCCACCAAATCGTGATTCGTTTTCCAGTACAGTTTTTTCATCATATTTCTGGTAAAATTTATTGTGATTTTAGTTTATTTGTTTTTAGTTTTCAATTTTATTGCAATTTTGCAGACAAACAAAGATGATTGATGAATATTTATTAGATTTGAAAGTCATTGATGATTATGGAGATCCAACATACGAATCGAATTTTACCAAGAACAGAAAAACCACGCAATCGAGAAAACGGCAAGTGAAATCAAAAGTATGTTCCGAGTGGTCTGACATTGAGATGTTCAAACTGATTGCATGTGTGGAATGTGTGCCAATGCTGTGGAATTCAAAAGATTTGAAGTATCGCAACAAAATCGAGCGACAGTCTGCATGGAAGCAAATTTCCGAGGCCGAATTCGATCAAAAATTCACCGACACCGAGCTCATGGAAAAATGGTCGAACATGCGCATCCAATATCGTAGTTATTTCGCAAAATATCGAAAAACAAAATCCAGCCGAGGCGCAAATGAATCAGTCAAATGGAAATTCTACGAAGCCATGGGTTTCGTCGGCCGCGTTGCAGAAGAACAAACTGCTATCACGGTTTCAAATTTGGTAGGTGTTTATCGTATTATTCGTTATCATTGTGGCTATCGTATTTAATGTGTCTTATGTTCATTTAGCAAAAATAAATGCCGATGAAAGATCGCTCGATTCTCCAATCGATCGAAGCTCGACAAGTAGTCCAACACCATCGAGGCGTAGACGAATATCGCAATCATCATCCACTACTACAACAACTACAACTTTGTCATCAGCAGCGCACATCGTAGCTGAAGGTATGGAAAGGATGCGGTCAATCAGTTAAAAGAGCAACGACACAAAAGCGTGAAGATGAATTCGATGCATTCGGAAAATATGTTGCGACAGAACTTCGTTCTATTCCTGATCTAAGTTCGGCACAACGAGTTCGTTTCAAAGTGACAAGCTTTTTAATGGATTGCATTGAAGCCGAATACCAGGCCACCAGTCAAGTTTATGATTTTGATGAGAACGCAATGTTGTTGACTCAAATTCCACCACCACAACAATCAAAACAACAACAATAACCATCACCAAATCAATAAATCATCGTAGCGTTTGGATTTGAAATCCATATTTTTCATTATTTTTAATCAATAAAGTAATTAATGAATAAGACATTGACAAAAATTCATAATTTTAGTCAAATACGACCATATTGAAAGCTGACTTCTCCTTCCTGAATGAAATATTGAGACAGTTAGTCAGGTATTTATTTTCCTCTATTGCTGATGCAGATGCGATGCGCTTGGAGTGGGTAAAAATTATTTTCTGTATTGATATCTCTACGCCAATCACCATCCACAACATTTGCTTGATGGTCGTAGCGATCGACTAACGTAGGATTGAAATAAATACTGTTTCGCATTATGAGGTAGTTGTGGAGAGCACAGCAAGCAATTGTGATTTTTCGTGCCTTCTCTGGACCAAGATGAATCGGTTTTCCGAACACACGCAAACGACTTGCTAAAATGCCAAATGCATTCTCTACTATGCGTCTGGCACGCGATAAGCGATAATTGAAAATTCGTTCGAGTCCACTTAAATCTCGTTTTGCATATGGCTTTGTTACGTACTATAAACTAAATTCAAATTATCTTCGCGCCTTTCTGCCCGAAATAACTAAATCAGTGGAATACTTACCTGGCAATGATTATTTGACAGTGTAAAGCTCGCCAAGTTCCGACAAAGCTATTCAAACGCGTCATCTCGCTCCAACCCTCTGATCGTGCTCAAGCTTTCGCGAATACGAGTGATCGATAAAGCCACGCTACGCGAAAAATAGCTTTTCGATGTTGGACGTGCCGGAAATGGTGAGTGAGTGGGGAGTTGCGTTTGGACTGGCGAACACGCCGGACGTTATAAGGTGTGATCGATGGAATAGGAGTAAGAAGAGAGAGATCGGCAAATCTGGTGGTTGCAGATTGAATATCGGAGCGCGCTTTGGAAGGGCGATTTGGAACGCGAACGAGCAGTTGTGGTGGGTCAGCGCGTGCGAAATGCAAAACGCTGGAAAACGGAGAAGGATCTTTAAAAGCTGTGCGCCTACAGGCGGGCTGGCGAGTCAACGTTCGGGAATTGTTTCGTGGATCGGTTGGAGCGGGCGTTGCCCGCCGCGAGATGTTCGCACTTGGCCTCGTGTTCGCAGCGCAAGAAAACATTCGCCACGGTCGAACGACGGCACCGCGGCAGCGCTGGCAGGCAACCATTTTCTTAGACGACACGCCGACCTCCCCGCAACGGTGGAGCACTAGCCAACGTCAGCGCAAAATGCACCAACCAAGTATATCAGCCTCAGCAGCCCGAGCAAAGGTATAACCAAAAAAAAAAAAATTAATAGTTCGATTAAGTGTTAGATGCACATAAACATCTATTGTAAAAGTAGAGAAAAAAAAATAGTTCGATTAAGTGTTAAATGCACATAAACATCTATTGTAAAAGTAGAGAAAAAAAAAGTTCGATTAAGTGTTAGATGCACATAAACATCTATTGTAAAAGTAGAGAAAAAAGAATAATAATAATAATAATAATATGATGGAGTAAGTACATAAAAGTGATGTGATTGTTTTCTTTTCCCGTGGTGACGCATGTGCGGGAGTGATTCGTGAATCTTCTTGTCTGTTTCCAAAAACCCACGACTCGGTGAGCTAGTCGCGAAATTATGTTAAATCGGGACCGCCACTATGCGGTCGACGCTGTAGCAGTCCCGGCGGCGCGGGTGCACACGGGGCATCCGGGCTCGAGGAGCGTCCAAAATGGTGGAGCACTCGATCTCGGATCCTCGGGTTTGCGTGCGGGGTCGGGATTGTGGCAGCTTCATTAAATTGTTGCTCAATGAAAAGGCATCATCGGCAACAAGGAAATAGGGAATTGGTTCATTTCGTCCGGCCAATTTATCAGGTACTGGCAAATGTAATTTATCGTTAGTGAGTGATGTGAAAAATGATGTACGGTAGAATACACCACCGTCTGATATTCGTCCGTTCGCTCCAACATCAATATAGGTGAACTTATATTTTGCATCCGCAATCCCCATCAGCACAATACTATGTTTACCTTCAGAAAAAGAAGAACTATTTATATAGAATTTGTTTTTCTATTGTATCGAAATGACTTGATACCTTTATAATTGAAGTAAACACTTCCTGAATGTGCTGCGGCTTTCATTATGATGTGTTTACCATCAACAGCGCCAATGCAATGTGGGAAATTCCACCTATCATCGAAGTCGCAAGCCAATTCAATCCAATTTTCCTCAGTCGATGGAAACTGAAATACGAGATTTTGCAATTGCTGAGCTGATTGAAGAAATGAGGACAAATTACCTTCAAAAAGGTCAGGCAGAAGAACTTTGTATATTGCGTCGCAAACTTCAGGAACAATACTCGATATAGTTGTTTGTGGGATTCGAAAAAGATATTGCAGAGACATGAAGCTGTCACCTGTAGCGAGAAAACGCAATGTGAGAGCAAGACTTTCTCCAGGTGAAATAGCTTCCCGCATGTTTGAGTCCTCTTTTTTAATCAACGGAGACACCATTTCCAAAAGATTGTTGAAGTCAGCAATGTTCATGCGAAGAAAGTTTTTGTACAAATGTGGCACCTCGTTCTCTAGCTCTTGAAGAAGTTGACTATAACAACCAAGTTCATTGCGCCGTCTCACTCAGTCGCGTACCCACATAGTACGCCTTCGACGAGGCGTTTGATTCTCGTCATTTTCTTGATTGTTGATAAGAAATTGAGCGGCTTGGCCAAAAATACAAACCAACAATGCATCTTCTTCTTCGGAATCAGTCATTTTTACTTCAGAATAAACTTTTTGCGGAGTTTTTCCACACAGAATACAGATCACTGATATTTATGAACCAAAACGAAGAAAAAATGTTTGCCAATGACAGATACAGTACAGCAAATAAAATATGGGTTTGCTATATTTGCTACGCAGTTTATTTCCTGAAAATTATTTACTGTGTGTAATGGCATAGCAAATATATTTGCTACAAAATGAGCAAAGGGACTTTGCTACCCGTTTAGCAAACAGGTTTGGAGCAAATATTTGCTACAGTGTAATGTCATAGCAAATATATTTGCTCAAAATAAAAATTTGCGCAAATAAATTAGGTACCAAATATAGCAAATATTTGCTCCGTGTAGCGAGCAACCGAATGACAACAAAATTTTCGTGGGAAGTTATTGAGCAAACGTTTGAAAAGTTGCTTGTTGATAACCAGCAGCTCTATGAGGCACTTCTGGATGATGCTTCCGAAGAGGAGTTGCAGACGGAGCTGAATGGCTGTCTCTCGTATGATACGAGATATTTTGAGATGAAAGGACTAGTTCAAAGTCGTCAAGCGAATGCGCACACTGCTGCGGAATCGACATGTGCGGGCGATTCAATGAGTCAGGTGTCAAGTGCGGTAAGAAGGTGGAAATACAAGTTGCCCACAATTGAGTTTAAGCGATTTGGTGGAGAACTCAAAGACTGGCTGCCATTTTGGAGTCAGTTTTCCAAAACTGACGCTGACCCTGAAATCGACGATCAGGTCAAAATTATGGAAAAATTGTTGAAAGTCTGAAGACTCGTTTTGGTCGTGGGGATCTACAAATTGAAGTCTATGTACGTGAACTACTGAGAATTATACTGCAAAATTCAACCCAATTTTGATTTAATGTCGTTTTATGACACGTTGGAGGCTCATTTACAAGCTCTTGATACGTTAGGTGTTACCGCAAATAAATGCGCAGCAATGCTATTCCCGTTGAATGAATGCTAATGCGTGTGTGGCAGAAATCTGTCGATTTCAGTCTGAAATCGAATTCAGATGCTGGCGATGCCGCACCGATGGAGCATCGGCTTTCAAGTTTGATGGCGTTTCTCAAACAAGAAGTAGACAACGAGCAGCATCTTTCTTTAGCTTCGGATACATTTCATAATTGTCATCGGAAAGAGCGGAATATGAAACCGCAAAGGAGGGAAATCGTTCCGAGAACAGCAGCTGACTTAGTTAATTGTCAACATCAGTGGTGTATATTTTGTGGTGGTAGTCACCCCACAGCAGAGTGTCGGAAAGCAGATAGTTGGACTTTGCGACAGAAAAGACGGAGGCTGGCAGATCGTGGAGCTTATGTTCGCTGTTGTCAGGACGGACATTATGAATTCATAACATAACAAAACAACTTGTTCAGAAGCATTGGGAACGATCAAGACTCACCTTAGCTATAAGATTTGAAAACTTAATGTTATTTTCTTGTACTTAAGAAAGATACATTAATTAAAAAAGAGACAAAAAAAAGGACGGACATCGAATACAGGTATGTAAACTTGCCTTGAAATGTGAATTATGTGGCCATGTGCGATGATATTTTTTCGAAGTGTAAAAGACGGTAACGTGGCGGTAAGATTGATTGCAGCTAAGGTGCGAGTTGCGCCAGTGAAACAAATCACGATACCGCGTTTGGAGTTATTGGCTGCTACGATTGGCGCTAGACTTTTTACTTTAGTTAGAGAATGTTTTTCTGGTGAACAGTTGAAGTATTATTTCTGGACTGATTCTTCTACAGTTTTATCGTGGATTCGCCGTGTACAATCATGGGCAGTATTTGTAGGAAATCGAGTTAGAGAAATAAGGACGCTCACGACTGTCGAGTCTTGGCGTCATGTTCCGGGTGTGAAGAACGCTGCGGATCTTGCATCACGTGGATGTTTTGGGAAAACTATTTTGGATAGTATATGGTGGGAGAGACCACGATGGCTGTATGATCCTCCTTCCTTATGGCCTGCAGAAGCTTGCGAGCATAACGAAGTTGAAATCAAAAAAGAAGTCATAGAGTGTTTGATTGTGATCTATTAGGTGAATCCGTCACTGACTGATCATCAGCGAGAACTAAGTGAGACGCTTCGGAGGCGATTCCGAACCGAATACCTGGGCCGTGTTAGATGGCTTACAGTTATTAATCAACCCGAAATGGCTAATCCTATTGTTGGGGAGGTAGTCCTTATTGGGGAGGACAATAACAAACGGATTAGAGTTTAGGACGCATTAAAGAAGTTATACGTGGAAGATACGGTGTGATTCGACTTGTGGGGCTAGTTACTGAAAAGTGATCGATTGTGCGACCTTTACAGCGTGTTTATCCGTTGAAGTGTAACCACGCTTCTGGAGAATCGGCTAATACATCGGGTTCAAGTAATGACGGGGAACAAGAAATCGAGGATACTGATAAGCAGAAGTCAGCAGTACCACAGTTATCCATTTCCAGGAGTGGTCGGACGATAAAACAGCCAGCAGTGATTTTTGTACATAGATGAAAACTTTGTTAAAGTTCTCAGGTGGGAGGATGTTGCGAACTAGAATATTTAGCTTGGGATCGGAATACCTAGCCACACTGTAGAGCCAATGAGCTCGGAACGAATTCAGTGTCAAGAAGAAGAAGAAGAAGAAGAAGAAGAAAAAAGGACAGTCGTTCTGGTAGCGTTCAAGTGGTGTGTTCGATTTACAGCAAAAATAAAGTTTGATCAGCAAAATACCAGTTTACTTGTATCCTAAAAAAGTCCATCGTAGAATGTGTGCCAATGCTGTGGAATTTAAAAAAGATTTGAAGTATCGCAGTAAAATCGAGCGACAGTCTGCATGGAAGCAAATTTCCGAGGCCGAATTCGATGAAAAATTCACCGAAACCGAGCTCATGGCAAAATGGTCGAACATGCGCATCCAATATCGTAGTTATTTCGCAAAATATCGAAAAACAAAATCCAGCCAAGGCGCAAATGAATCAGTCAAATGGAAATTCTACGAAGCCATGGGTTTCGTCGGCCGCGTTGCAGAAGAACAAACTGCTATCACGGTTTCAAATTTGGTAGGTGTTTATCGTATTATTCGTTATCATTGTGGCTATCGTATTTAATGTGTCTTATGTTCATTTAGCAAAAATAAATGCCGATGAAAGATCGCTCGATTCTCCAATCGATCGAAGCTCGACAAGTAGTCCAACACCATCGAGGCGTAGACGAATATCGCAATCATCATCCACTACTACAACAACTACAACTTTGTCATCAGCAGCGCACATCGTAGCTGAAGGTATGGAAAGGATGCGGTCAATCAGTTAAAAGAGCAACGACAAAAGCGTGAAGATGAATTCGATGCATTCGGAAAATATGTTGCGACAGAACTTCGTTCTATTCCTGATCTAAGTTCGGCACAACGAGTTCGTTTCAAAGTGACACGCTTTTTAATGGATTGCATTGAAGCCGAATACCAGGCCACCAGTCAAGTTTATGATTTTGATGAGAACGCAATGTTGTTGACTCAAATTCCACCACCACAACAATCAAAACAACAACAATAACCATCACCAAATCAATAAATCATCGTAGCGTTTGGATTTGAAATCCATATTTTTCATTATTTTTAATCAATAAAGTAATTAATGAATAAGACATTGACAAAAATTCATAATTTTAGTCAAATACGACCATATTGAAAGCTGACTTCTCCTTCCTGAATGAAATATTGAGACAGTTAGTCAGGTATTTATTTTCCTCTATTGCTGATGCAGATGCGATGCGCTTGGAGTGGGTAAAAATTATTTTCTGTATTGATATCTCTACGCCAATCACCATCCACAACATTTGCTTGATGGTCGTAGCGATCGACTAACGTAGGATTGAAATAAATACTGTTTCGCATTATGAGGTAGTTGTGGAGAGCACAGCAAGCAATTGTGATTTTTCGTGCCTTCTCTGGACCAAGATGAATCGGTTTTCCGAACACACGCAAACGACTTGCTAAAATGCCAAATGCATTCTCTACTATGCGTCTGGCACGCGATAAGCGATAATTGAAAATTCGTTCGAGTCCACTTAAATCTCGTTTTGCATATGGCTTTGTTACGTACAATAAACTAAATTCAAATTATCTTCGCGCCTTTCTGCCCGAAATAACTAAATCAGTGGAATACTTACCTGGCAATGATTATTTGACAGTGTAAAGCTCGCCAAGTTCCGACAAAGCTATTCAAACGCGTCATCTCGCTCCAACCCTCTGATCGTGCTCAAGCTTTCGCGAATACGAGTGATCGATAAAGCCACGCTACGCGAAAAATAGCTTTTCGATGTTGGACGTGCCGGAAATGGTGAGTGAGTGGGGAGTTGCGTTTGGACTGGCGAACACGCCGGACGTTATAAGGTGTGATCGATGGAATAGGAGTAAGAAGAGAGAGATCGGCAAATCTGGTGGTTGCAGATTGAATATCGGAGCGCGCTTTGGAAGGGCGATTTGGAACGCGAACGAGCAGTTGTGGTGGGTCAGCGCGTGCGAAATGCAAAACGCTGGAAAACGGAGAAGGATCTTTAAAAGCTGTGCGCCTACAGGCGGGCTGGCGAGTCAACGTTCGGGAATTGTTTCGTGGATCGGTTGGAGCGGGCGTTGCCCGCCGCGAGATGTTCGCACTTGGCCTCGTGTTCGCAGCGCAAGAAAACATTCGCCACGGTCGAACGACGGCACCGCGGCAGCGCTGGCAGGCAACCATTTTCTTAGACGACACGCCGACCTCCCCGCAACGGTGGAGCACTAGCCAACGTCAGCGCAAAATGCACCAACCAAGTATATCAGCCTCAGCAGCCCGAGCAAAGGTATAACCAAAAACAAAAAAAAATTAATAGTTCGATTAAGTGTTAGATGCACATAAACATCTATTGTAAAAGTAGAGAGAAAAAAATAGTTCGATTAAGTGTTAAATGCACATAAACATCTATTGTAAAAGTAGAGAAAAAAAAAGTTCGATTAAGTGTTAGATGCACATAAACATCTATTGTAAAAGTAGAGAAAAAAGAATAATAATAATAATAATAATATGATGGAGTAAGTACATAAAAGTGATGTGATTGTTTTCTTTTCCCGTGGTGACGCATGTGCGGGAGTGATTCGTGAATCTTCTTGTCTGTTTCCAAAAACCCACGACTCGGTGAGCTAGTCGCGAAATTATGTTAAATCGGGACCGCCACTATGCGGTCGACGCTGTAGCAGTCCCGGCGGCGCGGGTGCACACGGGGCATCCGGGCTCGAGGAGCGTCCAAAATGGTGGAGCACTCGATCTCGGATCCTCGGGTTTGCGTGCGGGGTCGGGATTGTGGCAGCTTCATTAAATTGTTGCTCAATGAAAAGGCATCATCGGCAACAAGGAAATAGGGAATTGGTTCATTTCGTCCGGCCAATTTATCAGGTACTGGCAAATGTAATTTATCGTTAGTGAGTGATGTGAAAAATGATGTACGGTAGAATACACCACCGTCTGATATTCGTCCGTTCGCTCCAACATCAATATAGGTGAACTTATATTTTGCATCCGCAATCCCCATCAGCACAATACTATGTTTACCTTCAGAAAAAGAAGAACTATTTATATAGAATTTGTTTTTCTATTGTATCGAAATGACTTGATACCTTTATAATTGAAGTAAACACTTCCTGAATGTGCTGCGGCTTTCATTATGATGTGTTTACCATCAACAGCGCCAATGCAATGTGGGAAATTCCACCTATCATCGAAGTCGCAAGCCAATTCAATCCAATTTTCCTCAGTCGATGGAAACTGAAATACGAGATTTTGCAATTGCTGAGCTGATTGAAGAAATGAGGACAAATTACCTTCAAAAAGGTCAGGCAGAAGAACTTTGTATATTGCGTCGCAAACTTCAGGAACAATACTCGATATAGTTGTTTGTGGGATTCGAAAAAGATATTGCAGAGACATGAAGCTGTCACCTGTAGCGAGAAAACGCAATGTGAGAGCAAGACTTTCTCCAGGTGAAATAGCTTCCCGCATGTTTGAGTCCTCTTTTTTAATCAACGGAGACACCATTTCCAAAAGATTGTTGAAGTCAGCAATGTTCATGCGAAGAAAGTTTTTGTACAAATGTGGCACCTCGTTCTCTAGCTCTTGAAGAAGTTGACTATAACAACCAAGTTCATTGCGCCGTCTCACTCAGTCGCGTACCCACATAGTACGCCTTCGACGAGGCGTTTGATTCTCGTCATTTTCTTGATTGTTGATAAGAAATTGAGCGGCTTGGCCAAAAATACAAACCAACAATGCATCTTCTTCTTCGGAATCAGTCATTTTTACTTCAGAATAAACTTTTTGCGGAGTTTTTCCACACAGAATACAGATCACTGATATTTATGAACCAAAACGAAGAAAAAATGTTTGCCAATGACAGATACAGTACAGCAAATAAAATATGGGTTTGCTATATTTGCTACGCAGTTTATTTCCTGAAAATTATTTACTGTGTGTAATGGCATAGCAAATATATTTGCTACAAAATGAGCAAAGGGACTTTGCTACCCGTTTAGCAAACAGGTTTGGAGCAAATATTTGCTACAGTGTAATGTCATAGCAAATATATTTGCTCAAAATAAAAATTTGCGCAAATAAATTAGGTACCAAATATTAGAGGTGCGAAATATAGTTCCGGAGGCGGAACGGACATGGAATCGTTCTTTTCGTAGTCGGAACTAGTTCCAGACAACATGTCCGAGGAACTACAATATTTCCGACAATTCAAAAGGAGCTACAAAATAAAATGAATACTAATGCATATTAGGCATAGATAAAAGTAAAGTCATTAAGAATGGTGGCATTGGTGTGTTTTTAAAGTTTATTTCTTAAAAATCTATTAAATTCTTAAAACTAGGTATAGGTAAGTATAATTCATAAAACTAAGTATTTGTACTTATGAAAAGAAGTTGAGACATTTTCTTTGAAGAAAGTCTTGTTCGTCTTTCATTTTGAATGAGTCCTGCCTTCGAAAAAATTCGTTCACATGGAACTGACGTTGCAACTACATTTAAACGTTTTAATGCATATTCGTAGAGAATAGGATAAAAGCATTTTCTTTGGCTCCACCAAATAAGTGGGTCATCCTTTCTAGTGATGAGTGGTTCCTCAATATATTTTTGCAGTTCTACAACACCAGCCGGTTTCGAAATTTCAGGAGCTATGCGGGTGATTTCAGCATCAAATTCATCCCATATTGATGAACTTGCAAATTCAGGTGTAGTCGATACGTTAATGTCAGAAGAAATAGTAGGCACTGCAATATCTGAAGCTTGTACTGTATTGCGAAGTTTGAACTTTAAGTTTTCTATTGCCATCTTGAAATTAGCTTGCTCACGAAAACCTTTGGCTTTGAATCTTGGATCCAATATTGTGCATTCAGCATAGATCTGATTTTTTTCAATATTATGAAAACGCTTGAATATTTGATCATGTAATGCCTCCAATAATTTGCGAACTAGAGGATTTTGCATTGCTGTTTCAATTTCAATCAATTTTTGGCTGATGCAGTTTCGTAACAGTCGACAATAAACTATGACTTTAGACAGACTTACGTATTTTTCAGCTGATATTTCTTCGGTTATGTCATAGAAGACTTTCAATATTGGTACTACCTCTTCTATCACTTTCCAATCTTCTTCAAATAATGATAGCTCGTTTTTAATTAACGCCAGTGTAGCAATAATTGCATTTTTTAGCTTTAACACTCGCTCTAGCATAACATATGTTGAATTCCATCTCGTTGGCACGTCTTGCTTGAGCTTCAATATTGGAATGCACATTTGTTTCTGTATTTCTTCTAGTTTGTAGAGGCCTTGCGAACTTTTTTTGAAAAACTCAACAATACGTTTCACTTTTTGCACAATTGATAAAATTTTGTTGAGTGAATTTTGAACTATCAAATTTAGCAAGTGTGCAAAACAACCTATAGATTGCCAACCTCCTAATTGTACTGCCGAGAGTATATTCGCTGCGTTATCTGTTACGATGACTTCTACCTTATTTTCAATGTTCCAATTCTTTATTTCACACTTCAAAAAGTTGCACAAATTGATGCTTGTATGACTTCCATCGTATTCCAGGCAACTTAGAAAATTGGACACTAATATCACTTTCTCAGTATCAATATAATGTGCCGTTATAGCAATAAAACTTCTGTTATTGATAGATGTCCAGGCATCCGTTGTCAAGCAAACTGATGAGGCAAGTGATATATTAACTCTTACTTGTTGCAAAGTTTTCTCATAAATTTGAGGCAAAAGCACTTCCGAAACTGTTTTTCTGGTGGGCAAGCAATAGGATGGACACAAAAGCGTGACAAATTTTTTAAATTCAATGTCTTCTACTAGCCTCAGTGGATGATATTCCTTGGCAATCATTAAAACAAGTTGTTCATCTATCGTTGCTTTCCTTTTTGAATTCAAAGGTCTAGATTGGTGTGCGAATGCATCAAGGCTTTGTTGCACAAAAGACTTTGGTGGTAAAACAACCTCACTTGGAGTTCTTTGGTCACTGTTGATTGTTGAACTCTGAAAAGATGTTGATGGTTGCCGCTCAACTGGACCCAATGAAATAGTTGGATGTTTTCTTTTCAAATGTCTGCTTAGATTTCCCAGGCTTCCACAAGTGAAAGCTATGCACTGCGAACAATACTGACATTTAGCTTTTTTGGGCTCAACTTCAGAAAAATGATCCCAAAGACTGCTTGTTTTCCTACATAGTGCCATTCCGACAAGCTGCTTCTCTTAAAAAAATGTGGCCCTTTTTCAAAGCGAAATATTTTGAAAATATGTATTTAAAGGGTGCACTATTCTTTTCTTACCTGATGTTTCTATTAATATTAATATATGTAAATCCAACACTATAAAATAATTATATTGTCGGAATTTTGTACAGAGTTTAACTTGTATTGTACACAATACTGATCCTTTTGAGATCAAGAACTATAATAAAGACCGCCCAATAAACACTTTGAATACAACTAGCTTTTCTCAATGGCGTGTGAAACAGTAGTTTTTAATACCACAAACAACAAACAGATGAAATACCTACTCGTGAGTTGGGAGTTTCAAAAACGAAATATAAGATAAGAATGCATACATAATATTCATTCTCATTCCATATACACACAATGTATGTAAGTATGTACATACATACTGCACCAAGCATATCAATCTCCACGCTCAATCGTTATCAAACATTTGCGCATCGCACGGAACTGTGTGCTCTTGAATACATGTCTGGACTTCGGACTTGATAGTTCCATTCAAATGTGATAGTATGCAAACAACTCCAGGTCCAAAAGTTCCACAGGCATCTCCGGATTAAAATTGAGATAGCTCCATATAAACATTATCCGACACCGGGACCGGACTAGGTTGGGTTTGGCTGTGCTGTATGCGCTAGTTCTAAATATATTCGGACATGTTACATGTCACTTTTCGGAACTATGTCATATAGTTTCAGCAGTGGACATGTCTCCGCGAACTATGTGTGTCCGGAACGACCCAACTCTACCAAATATAGCAAATATTTGCTCCGTGTAGCGAGCAACCGAATGACAACAAAATTTTCGTGGGAAGTTATTGAGCAAACGTTTGAAAAGTTGCTTGTTGATAACCAGCAGCTCTATGAGGCACTTCTGGATGATGCTTCCGAAGAGGAGTTGCAGACGGAGCTGAATGGCTGTCTCTCGTATGATACGAGATATTTTGAGATGAAAGGACTAGTTCAAAGTCGTCAAGCGAATGCGCACACTGCTGCGGAATCGACATGTGCGGGCGATTCAATGAGTCAGGTGTCAAGTGCGGTAAGAAGGTGGAAATACAAGTTGCCCACAATTGAGTTTAAGCGATTTGGTGGAGAACTCAAAGACTGGCTGCCATTTTGGAGTCAGTTTTCCAAAACTGACGCTGACCCTGAAATCGACGATCAGGTCAAAATTATGGAAAAATTGTTGAAAGTCTGAAGACTCGTTTTGGTCGTGGGGATCTACAAATTGAAGTCTATGTACGTGAACTACTGAGAATTATACTGCAAAATTCAACCCAATTTTGATTTAATGTCGTTTTATGACACGTTGGAGGCTCATTTACAAGCTCTTGATACGTTAGGTGTTACCGCAAATAAATGCGCAGCAATGCTATTCCCGTTGAATGAATGCTAATGCGTGTGTGGCAGAAATCTGTCGATTTCAGTCTGAAATCGAATTCAGATGCTGGCGATGCCGCACCGATGGAGCATCGGCTTTCAAGTTTGATGGCGTTTCTCAAACAAGAAGTAGACAACGAGCAGCATCTTTCTTTAGCTTCGGATACATTTCATAATTGTCATCGGAAAGAGCGGAATATGAAACCGCAAAGGAGGGAAATCGTTCCGAGAACAGCAGCTGACTTAGTTAATTGTCAACATCAGTGGTGTATATTTTGTGGTGGTAGTCACCCCACAGCAGAGTGTCGGAAAGCAGATAGTTGGACTTTGCGACAGAAAAGACGGAGGCTGGCAGATCGTGGAGCTTATGTTCGCTGTTGTCAGGACGGACATTATGAATTCCTAACATAACAAAACAACTTGTTCAGAAGCATTGGGAACGATCAAGACTCACCTTAGCTATAAGATTTGAAAACTTAATGTTATTTTCTTGTACTTAAGAAAGATACATTAATTAAAAAAGAGACAAAAAAAAAGGACGGACATCGAATACAGGTATGTAAACTTGCCTTGAAATGTGAATTATGTGGCCATGTGCGATGATATTTTTTCGAAGTGTAAAAGACGGTAACGTGGCGGTAAGATTGATTGCAGCTAAGGTGCGAGTTGCGCCAGTGAAACAAATCACGATACCGCGTTTGGAGTTATTGGCTGCTACGATTGGCGCTAGACTTTTTACTTTAGTTAGAGAATGTTTTTCTGGTGAACAGTTGAAGTATTATTTCTGGACTGATTCTTCTACAGTCTTATCGTGGATTCGCCGTGTACAATCATGGGCAGTATTCGTAGGAAATCGAGTTAGAGAAATAAGGACGCTCACGACTGTCGAGTCTTGGCGTCATGTTCCGGGTGTGAAGAACGCTGCGGATCTTGCATCACGTGGATGTTTTGGGAAAACTATTTTGGATAGTATATGGTGGGAGAGACCACGATGGCTGTATGATCCTCCTTCCTTATGGCCTGCAGAAGCTTGCGAGCATAACGAAGTTGAAATCAAAAAAGAAGTCATAGAGTGTTTGATTGTGATCTATTAGGTGAATCCGTCACTGACTGATCATCAGCGAGAACTAAGTGAGACGCTTCGGAGGCGATTCCGAACCGAATACCTGGGCCGTGTTAGATGGCTTACAGTTATTAATCAACCCGAAATGGCTAATCCTATTGTTGGGGAGGTAGTCCTTATTGGGGAGGACAATAACAAACGGATTAGAGTTTAGGACGCATTAAAGAAGTTAAACGTGGAAGATACGGTGTGATTCGACTTGTGGGGCTAGTTACTGAAAAGTGATCGATTGTGCGACCTTTACAGCGTGTTTATCCGTTGAAGTGTAACCACGCTTCTGGAGAATCGGCTAATACATCGGGTTCAAGTAATGACGGGGAACAAGAAATCGAGGATACTGATAAGCAGAAGTCAGCAGTACCACAGTTATCCATTTCCAGGAGTGGTCGGACGATAAAACAGCCAGCAGTGATTTTTGTACATAGATGAAAACTTTGTTAAAGTTCTCAGGTGGGAGGATGTTGCGAACTAGAATATTTAGCTTGGGATCGGAATACCTAGCCACACTGTAGAGCCAATGAGCTCGGAACGAATTCAGTGTCAAGAAGAAGAAGAAGAAGAAGAAAAAAGGACAGTCGTTCTGGTAGCGTTCAAGTGGTGTGTTCGATTTACAGCAAAAATAAAGTTTGATGAGCAAAATGCCGAGTTTAATTGTACCCTAAAAAAGTACATCGTAGTTCGGGGTTTAGAACTCAACAATGAGGTTCATAAAAAATTTAGAAATGAAAATTGGCTACAACTGCTACAATTTCTGCGTTGAGGCGGACGAGCGTCGTGTTCGATATTTTGAGATGTCACTGTCTGATGCTGCGAAAATGGCTCGATTGTCAATAAAAGTAGCAGAAAGGAGGCGGAAGAGGCGAGCATCAACATGGATGACCTAATGTATAATGCAGGCATCGCTGATAGTACATATAACATTCGTATCATTTAAATGCACATACAACTTTAAACACGTTTTTCGCAAAACTACTTTTTTCGAGTTGGGCAAAATCATAACACGAAAACTGTTGCTCCGATCAGTCTTAAATTTTTTTTTGTAGCTTTGTAAATGCAATATCTCGAGCATCACGTAGCCGTTTTTTAATAAGATGTAAACAATTTCTTATAAACAATTATAAACAATTAAAAACAATTCAAAGGTGCGCCATTTCTACAAAAATCAGTTTAAATTCAAATGCATACGTTATTCTATAGCTAATTATATGTGAATAATGAACTTTGTTTCGTTTTTGTTCCAGGTCTCATCGTTTGCGCTAATACTTATCGCCAGTTTATCAATAAAAAAGGCATATTTGAAGATCGGCGCTATCGCCGCCATTTTGTATGAAATGATAATAAAAAAATTTTCTCATACTTCAATGTGTGCTCAATAAAGCTTTTTGACGGAAATTTCCTACTCTCGTTCCTTAAGTAAGAAGAATCCACAAAATCCACAAATAAGATAAGAAAGTAAAGAATATACATGAATATTTGCACATGTCTACGGCACAGATGATAAATAAGAAAAAAATTCTTTAATAAATAAATATTTTTAAAGTCCTTTATATTATATTTACCTATTCCATTTATAGAACGATTAATGAAAAAAATAAAGAAAATACACATGGATTGAAAATTAAATCAGCGAGAGTTTCCCTAAGGGTCCTGCTTTCTTTTTGCTTGAGGAACAGGGTTCACTCCGGATGAGGTAAGTATTGGTGGGCCGCACCGCGCGAGTTATATATAATTCACCGGAAACCGAAATCCTAAAGAAACCTAAACCAATGGCTTGGTAAGGTGTTAAATTATCGCAAACATCAAGCTCCCGCATTTTACGCTGCGCCGACAGAATTTCATGTAATCTAAAAAATATCAAAGGTCCCACATTTTACGCTGCACCGACAAATTCCCAACTTGTAAAATCGCTGACAACAGCAGAGATGAAAACTCGAGAAAATGAATTTAGAAGATAGTCGGGAGTCGGTGAGCGCTAGATCTCGAGTTCGGAAGTAGGATCGATGGTCAAACATTTATTTAAACAATTGTAACTAATTGCTAATAAAATTGATTTGTTGAGAACATAAATAAAAACATCTATAATTGTTTAAACTCGAATATTCTTCCTCCGGAACAGCGTAAACAAATACAAAGAAAACAAAAGTCGCGCACAACACATGCTGACACGCAAGCGCTAGGCCATGGTGGGGCGGGCCCAGGCAGCGACATCTGCGCCTGGCGAGCTCCGCTGAAGGTCGTCTTCTTAATCGAGAGTAGCACGGCCACCCGAGGGATTGTCCTTGTACGCGGTAGTCTCCCGTTTTTTTCTTGTTCTTTTTTTTCTCCCAAGAGTTTCGCTTTGGTTTCGCGATCGTTGGCGTTGAATTGTTCTGCATCTATGCAGCACTTTTCTAGACGATATGATACGTTGAAGTGAAAAGTTATATGCATAGATATAACATGCATATAGTCACAAAAATAGACCACAATAAGGTAAATGTAATGGGTGACGCCAAAAAAATTTCAAATTTGATTTCATTTTCACATTAAGCAAAGTTGAAATATAGTCCAGATTTCATATCCAAAAGGAAAAATTATTTATGTTATTTAATCGGAAATAATTCATTTTGGTTTAAGAATTTTTAGTTTATAAATAATTATAATCAATTTAGTTTATAAATAATTATAATCTTATAATAGGAGTTTTTTGAAATATTACAAACATATTGAATCCGTCCGTTTGATGAAAATGCTGTAGTTAGAGACATGGCAAATTTCGCAGTAATCGAAAAATGCAACTAAATTATCACTTTTATATAAATGAAAATAATTTTACCACATCCTGTACTTGACACAGAAGCAATGAATTTATGAAAATTTTGGAAAATCTCATGTTCTAGTTCTCAACCAGGCGTTTGGAATTCTCGCGCAAAATTTTTTTGGGGTATAGTGTATTACGAAAGTGGTTATTCGGTATTTTGCAAAAATGGATGTCGCTAACAATTTAATCAAACTGAAAAAGTTTGGTGTCTATACATTAGATGAAAAGGTCAAAAAAAAGGTAAAGGTAGACCTCTACCTTACCTCCTTATTGAAGCAATAGGGAGCAGCCGCGGAAAATAATATAAACGGAAATAGTGATATTTATTCCCGAAAGAACTGTATTTGTGGATGCAACAATAAAATGCATTATTTTGCTTTCCGTGTTTGCTATTTGGTGGTGACAAGCTTTGGACACAGATTGGAGTCACTGATTTGATTCACCTTTAGAAAAAAATTAAAAGACATGAAAACTCTGGAACCCATCTATATAATCAAATGGAATTAAATGTATTGGGAACGGTGAACATACAAGCTCAACTTGATTCAGCTTATTGGCGGAACATAAAAAAAATGAAGATGTTTCCCGAAACCGATATGTTTTACCAAAAATAATAAATTGTATAAAGTTTTGTGGGGCATTCGAATTAGCTCTGCGAGGCCATGATGAATCAGCGAATTCCGAAAATCCAGGTGTATTTCGCGGCCTTATCGATTTTTCAGCAGAGCTCGATAATTCGTTGCGAAATCATTTGAAAACGCCATAATTTTTAAAGGTACTTCTAAAACTATTCAGAACGACTTATTAAATTGTATGCTAAAAGTTTGCCACGAGCGAATATCTGCCGAAATTAAAGAAGCTTCATACCTTGCCATTATGGCAGATGAGACAACTGATGTGTCCTCAAAGTCACAACTTGTGACAATATTTCGATATATTAGAAATGGAAGTCCCGTCGAGCGTTTTTGGTGCTATTTAAATTCTTCGAAACTAGACGCTTCAACTCTAAGCGAACATCTACTAGATGTATTATATCCAATATTGGATAATTCAAAGGAAAAGCTAATAGCACAAGGCTATGACGGAGCGGCTGTTATGAGTGGACAACGAGCTGGAGTTCAAGCAATTATTAAAAGGAAATATAAGTTTGCACACTTTGTACACTGTTATGCACACCAATTAAATTTAATCATGAGAAGTCTTGTTTGACCAGTCGCGGTGAGCGGCTGTGCTTCGCGTAGATCGGACTTTATAATAGAAGCTCAATAGCGCCAATATCTTCATTTGCATTCGTTTCTCTTTTTCTTCATAAAATATTGTGTAGTGCCTTTTTACTTCTGCTAGAAGAATTAAAAAGCCTTGTCGGAACGTGTTGCTAGCAAAAGACCACGGGAGTCTTCTCCCACCGAAGTGCTAATTAGGGACCGCTTGAAGCTTCCCAAGAATCACCTTGTCTCTGCAATGTCACAAACCAGCAACCGGTTTCTTCCACTTGCAGATTTGCGAGATGATTTGGAATGCCCTGTTCAAATAGGAAAGCCTTCATCAGCAGAACCGAAAAAGGTAAAAGTGCCACCGTTAATACTCCCGAAATTGGACCGCGATACAATTATAGTTATGCTGAAAAGCATTGACGTTTCCACATACAACATTCAACATCTCAGTGTCGGGAAAAAACTTCTATTTCCTTCATTAGAATTATATGAAAAGGTACGTTCTTATCTTACCGAAAAGAAAGTACACTTTTTACCTTTGCTCGTGCCGACCAAAAGCCGCTTAAATTTGTACTGTCTGGACTTCACGATATGAACTGTCGGACTTAAAAAACACCTTGTCGAAGAAAGTAATATTATTTGCTTGGATATTAAAAAAATTTCCTTCCCGAATGGCAAACGCCGATACAAGGAACATGCAACGTACATACAGTCTTATCCCGGGAAATGCCTATGACGTCACCTCCTATTTCGCAACAAGAAACAATATTCTAAATTCATTTCCGAAACGCATACCAATAGTCTCGGTTTTGCTTATAGCTTTGCATATCATAAAACCGCAACAATAACAAAATCTCACTTGACATTTGATCGGGTCAAATTAACTTCCCAGAAACTAAAATGCCAACTACCGGAAATTCCACTGATAAGGTGGAATACAAAAGATCGTATTACTGCACTATTTGCAAATCAAACCAAAATAATGTAAACAATTGCCCTTATTTGAAAAACAGAAATAAACATAGGAAGCAATAGATCAAGATTAAAGATGGGCCAAACATAGCAATGTAATAATTATAATATTAAGTAACCTTTAAGGAATTTGTAAAATAAACATATAATAAGTATAAAAGGGCTAGAACCCAAATTGTAGACTCAGTATTTCAGTTATCATTCAAGTTAAACCGGTGTTAGAAGTGAATAAAAAAGGTAAAGGAATGGACAACGACGAAATTCAGTTCCTGAATGTTCTGTTCGAAATGGCCGCCTTTTGCCTGAATTATGGCCTTCAATCGGCCGACGAAGCCATCACACGCTGCACGAAAGTGGCACTGGGGTATTTTGGCCCATTCCCGGCGAAGCGCTTGTTTTAAATGGTCGACGCTTTGGTATTTTTTTTGCCCAACCTTGCTCTTCAAAATACCCCACACGGAAAAGTCCAACGGATTTGCATCCGGCGAATACGGCATCCATTGTGCGGAGGAAATGAAGTGTGGAATATGGTTTTTTAACCAATCTTGGTTGACGCGCGCTTTGTGCGATGGTGCCGAGTCCTGCTGAAATGTCCACGGTCTGCGGCCGAAATGTTTGCGTGCCCAAGGCATCAACGCTCCTTCCAAAACGATTTCGCGATAATTTTGCGCATTTATTTTGACCCCACGGTCGATGAATACCAGCGGAGAGCGACCATCGGCCGTTACGGCGGCCCACACCATCACCATGGCCGGCGCTTGTGTCCGGCCGACCATCCGAAGATCCAAATTTTCGGCGGACCTCTCTGTCAAGTAAATTCGGTCGTTTTGGGTGTTCAAATATTGCTCAATTGGAAATGGCGCCTCATCGGAGAACACCAAATTCGGCAAACTGCCACTTTCGTGCAAGCGAAGCAGCTCCTTGGCTCTTTCGAGTCTAACTTTTTTCTTCGCCGGTGTAAGATCTTGCCCTTTTACCAACTTGTAAGGCTTTACCTTGAGCTCATTTTTCAGTATGTGTTGCATCCGTTCTCGCGATATGTTCAGCTCACGGGCCATCATTCTGCCACTGCGGCGCGGATTTCGCTCAATTCTGGCCTTCACCTTCCGAATCATTTCCGACGATGTTGCAGTGCGTTTCGTACCACCACCATGTCGTTTTGCTACGCTGCCAGTACCGTTGTAACGATTTATGGTACGAAGTACAAACATTTTATTCACTTGCAGATGTTTTAACTGACGAGCAATCTCCGGTTGGGACTTTCCAGCCAAATATAAAGCAATCACACTATTGCGCTTGAATTCCATCACGAATAACTTTTTTTCTCGACGCGTTAGATGAAAATGCTTTTGTACGCTTGTTAACAATAGAATGAACTGTCATTGGTTTACATTTGAGCGCTCTGTCATTAATGGTTTGACAGCTGGATCGGTGTGAAGTTGGTAACAGTTCGGCTCAGCCACCCTGTATAAAAGGGCTAGAACCCAAATTGTAGACTCAGTATTTCAGTTATCATTCAAGTTAAACCGGTGTTAGAAGTGAATAAAAAAGGTAAAGGAATGGACAACGACGAAATTCAGTTCCTGAAGAGCACAACGGATCCCGATGTTCCGGCACCCAGGGTTAAAACTTGCATCCAAAGTAAAATATTAAAAGTGTAACAATTCAAAGGATTTAAAATAAAGATAAATAAATGTGTTAAAACAGAACGAAAATTTGTTGTAATTGTAACTATACTATATTTTGCTCGTGGATCAGTTAAGTTAGCTGATTCGCTAAAAGTCAAATCCGTATTAAATACGATTGTGCACTGGAGTCACAAACGAAAACGAATTAATCATGCCACTCAATGCCATAATTGCCAATCATACGGGCATGGATCATCTCATTGTTTCCTCCCGCCCAAATGCATGATTTGCGGCGAAAACCATATTAAAGCCAGTTGTCCAGCAACTAATACCAACCAAATAAAGTGCGCGAACTGCTCTGGCAACCACCTCTCGAACGATTTAGCATGTGCGAAACGAAATGACTACCTAAAAATCAGAAAGCTCGCTTTCAAGCACACTCCTCACGTGAAAACCAATATTGCACACAAGGGCTTGGCTCCAGCTAGGGTTGCCAACTCTCGAAAGAACCAACCCGGGAGGATTGAAACAAATCGGGGGCAGCGGTGGAGTTTTGGAAAAAAAATCTCAAATATTTATTAATATTTATTTTTAAACTTATATTTACATTGCTTTCGAGCAGCATCTAATATTTGAAGGTTTTTTATTACAAAATTATAAAAGGTTTTACATGAAAAATCGAAATTTGTTAGTATTAAGAAATATGCATTCGGTTTCTTTCCTTGCTCCTTGCTGAATACGCGTTCGCAAGAAGCATTAGAGACAGACAGAGACAGACAGAAAGAACAGACATGACAAGCTTTTTCAATTCACGACAAGGATTTCTGTCTTTCGATTTCGCAAGGAAGTCAACCCAGCGTAAATCAACTCGATTCTCTTCATTTCACGCAAAATTCCAACCTCGTCGTACAGTTTACCTTGGTCTAAGTCAAAATTTAAAATTTCTTGCAGTCCAATAATGCCTGACCATGCACCGCATGTACCTGGTTTGTACTGCAGGCGCCGCATGTACGTCCCCGTGCTCCACATGTGCGTTTTTCGTAAAATTTTCGGCGTGCATGCGGTGCGTGCAGAACACCGCCAGGTACATGCGGTGCATTAAACACATTAAAATTAGCAAAATTTGTAATTTGTGTGAATTACCTTATTCTCATCAAAGTTAAAGTATGTAGTCTGACATCAATTGGACTGTATGTGTCTTAGTTTTTCGCTCGAGATTGTATTCCGGATCTTCATAGTTATACCATTTTTGTAAATAATTCAAACAACGCGTAAAAAAGTTATTGACATCAGTTTTAAAGTTTGTCCAACTGCTTTAATAGGTCCATGGCAGATTTACCATAAAATTTATCAGCTTGTCTGTTTTGTAGCTTCGTTTTCAAATCAATCATTGTGTCATGGATTTCAGTACTTGTTACTCTGTCGGATTCTAGTAATTTAATGGCGTTCTGAAAGACTTGTATTATATTTTGCATAAAATAAAGAAATCATAAGAATGCATTTGTTTCCGAATCACTGACACAAAAAGTGTTCCATATAAATAAAGAACAATTCTCTTCACATTGCTCTTTGAAATAGCCAATCAAAGCTGGCCACAGCGATAGAATTCTGTCTATGGCAGGAAAAAACGATAACCAACGAGTTGGCACATGTCTTAATATTTCTCTAAACTCAATTTCTGCATCTGAGCAACTTATCATCAGCCCATTCATCTTTTTAGCAAAAGCCGAAAATTCGCTGTAAACATTCAAAATAATTAGTTCAACATCAACTGACAGGGCTTTCAAAGATTTTTTAAAGCAGTTGTGTAGAATATGACACTTGTAATTTGCTTTATATATTTTCGAGTTTAAAGTTTTAAGCTTTTGCTAAACAGAAACATTTATTCCATAATTTACAGTAGCATTGTCGGCAGAATATGCTGACTGACTTCAAGGCCGTTTTTAGATAAAATATTTATTATCTGATCTTTTATTGATTCGCTGTTTTCTTGGCAATCTTCGTAAAAGTCTAATAAACCGGTTTGAATGCCATTTTCTAATGAAAAATATTTAACCAATAATGGATACATTTTTAAATTTCCTTTATTCGACGAATCACTTGCTACTGAAAAATATTGACTTGTTTTTAAATTACTGAGTAGGCTTTCTTGACTAGCCGGCCCTATAAAACATTTTCAGCAATACTATTCGCTTTTGTTGTACCGCATGATACTTTTTTCGCAATCGTCGAATCAGAAAACATGGCACCGTTTAATATGTGTCCACAATCTTGGCTATTATAACTATGATGATGTTTGGTACCATGAAAAGTCGAAGTAACTTCAGCAGCAGCAATTAAATCCTCTTCTTTACTATTTTTCGACGAAAAAAAGACGTGATACCACGATTTTGGCGTTTTTAATCAATTTTTGATGCTTAGAAAATGGTGCATGTTGTTTCACTGCTCCAAAACCGTCAAACTTGACCGAAAATAAATGCTGACATATGTTACATTTTGCTGTGAACTCTTCTTTTTCCACATACATATGTTCTTTTAACCACTGATCATTCAAAGAGCAATAGTACTTTTTTTTCTTTGTACTTGTACTACTTTCACTTCCCGAGTTATCACGATCCATTTTTCTCGAATTACTTAGGCGAATTTCATCACGTTTAATTTTAGAAAAAACCGGAGAAATTATTGCGTTCGGGAGGTAAATCATTATTACCGGAGTCTCCCGGGCATTCCGGGAGGATTGGGAACCATAGCTCCAGCTCACACCGACATAAACTTTCCTCCACTTGGTGGTCCCAGGGCACCCAATTTAACCGAAACGTTGCCTTTGGCTTCCTATAGCCATATACTTCGGAGCCCTTCAGCCGCTACAAATCATCTCAGCTTTACTAATAATCTGACGAACAACAAAACGCTCTTCACAGCTGGATAAGCATTGAAAAGCTTACGCATTGCAGCTCGAAAGAAGGTCAATTCTGTGTACTCACAGAACTTGCGATCAAATTCGTCTACAATTTAAAATGTCTTCTGTGGAATGCGCATCCATAGCATAAGAAACAAATCCTACGAAGCTTTCGATTGTTTAATTAGTCAACAAATTGATGTTTGCTTCCTTACTGAGACATGGCTGAAAGTAAGCGATAGATTAACTTGTTCCAATTATAATATTATTAGAATAGACAGAGAAGACACAATTGGTGGTGGAGTTGCCATTCTCCTAAAAAAGATATTAGCTACAGCAAATTAAATTCAATCCCAACAAAATAGTTGAGAGCCTAGCTATAAAGTTAAATCACGTTGATATAACCTTAATTGTAGCTTATTTTAATGGTACGAAGCTGAATTCTAGCAAGCTGCACCTATTCAAACAGGACATTCAATTATTAACTTCATTAAATTCAAACTACATCTCATGTGGTGATTTCAATGCCAGACACACGCATTAGAATTGCCTGAAAGCCAATAAAGCTGGGAAAATCCTTTTTCGATCTTAGCCTACAAACCAACCTGCATATTCACATCCCGGATGCTCCTACCAGCATCCCTCTTAGAGGCAATTCATCCACACTTGACCCGATAGTGAGCAATGCAATTGTTCCCCTCTCGCAACCTTTAGTTCATAATGCCTTATCCTCGAACCATCTGCCAGTAATCTTCAACATCAATACTGTTGTCGTGATCACTCCGGATACATATCTTGCATATAACAAAACATCATGGCAATTATACCGAAAACACTTGAATGATAAAATCAACTTACTAGACATTGATTTGTCTAGTATTTCGAATTCTGAGCAAGTAGACGCTTCAATTTCACACTTCATAGATAGCATTCAAAATACTCGAGACATTGCTACACCTACACCTAGACGTGCTCGCCACCCTACTTTCGCAGATTACCAAACAAAAGCACTCATAAAACATAGGAATAGCATCCGACGCCTTTGGCAGCGAACTCGCGACCCCCATCTCTCGAAACTAACGAACGAGCTGAACCGTGAAATTCGAACTTCTTTTTGGAACTTGCGAAACGAGAAATGGAACTCTCTCTTAGCCTCTCAAGAAAAATCCTCCCGAAAATTGTGAAATCTGAAGAGATCCATACAAAACAGATCACCTCGTATACTCCCTTTGCTAACTTATGATGGTAAAATAGCTTTCACAGATTCAGAGAAGGTTGAAACTTTAGCCAAAACCTTCCAGTCCTCTCATCTTTTCACACAACATACTAGCGACAGTGAGACCTCTTCCATGGTTGAAAGGGAAATTGCGAAAATCTCAAAATCTCCCTCTGATTTCAGTCCGCATTATTTTTGCACTCCATCTGAGTGAGTTAAGGAGAACCCTTAAACGCATAAAACCTAAATCAACCCCAGGAATTGATAATATTCCCAAAATATTTTACTTAAAAACTTCCCCAACAAAGCTATTATACTACTTTGCTTTCTCTTCAACGCCTGTCTCAAACTAGGATATTTTCCTAAGTACTGGAAAATCGCTATCCTGAAATCTGGAAAAAACCCTTCTTCTCCAGCCAACTATAGGCCAATTAGTATTCTTCCTTCCTTAAATAAGATTTTCGAGAAAATTATATTAAGCCGCCTGCAACGGAAACTCCAAGATAGCTCAATTATACCAGATTGGCAATTCGGCATGAAAACTGGTTTTTCGACAACTCATCAACTATTCAGGGTAGTAAACCACATAGACGCTGGACTATCTAATAAACAATTCACAGGTCTAATAATTCTGGACATTTAAAAAGCGTTTGATACCGTCTGGCAGGACGCTCTTGTTTATAAATTGATCAATTATTCATTTCCACTTTACATCATCAGAATCATACAGTCCTTTTTAGACTCCAGATCAATCTCAGTTAAAATGCAAACGTCCTTTTCTAACTATAAAATAACTGCTGGAGTGCCCCAAGGATCAGTTCTTAATCCCAATTGCTACTTGGCGGTGTATGCGGATGACACGGCCATATATTGTACGGGTAACGATCCTACGGAGATCATAGATAATCTCGAGCGACAAATCTGTCTTTCTAAAAGCTTTTACGACAAATGGCAAATTAAAATAAACCTAGAGAAAACTCAAGCCATATATTTCACCAAAAAACGATGAGATCGGAATCTCCCCAATACATAGCTTCATATACTCAGGACAAATACCCTATGGTCGAGAGATGTTAAATATTTAGGTATGCACCTTAATCAGAAGTTGACTTTTAAATGTCATACTGATTCCGTAGGATCTAGGATTATTAGTAGTATTCGCAGTACCTACCTGTTTATTAACAGAAAGTCTAAACTCTCAATCTCAAACAAACTAATTTTTTATAAAGCTATAATGCAGCCAATTCTATTATATTGTTGCCCCATTTGGAATAGATGCGCGTCCTGCCACAAAAAAAGCTACAAATATTGCAAAACAAATGCCTGAAGATAATATTAAATAAACATTTTTACTATTCTACTCGACTCCTTCATAGTCTTGCCAACATTTATCCTATCACACTTGTTGTGACCCCGCAACTACACGCGCCGTACCCAATTTCTATGAAGTGCCAAAAAGCACTTCAACGCACAAATAATCATGTACATTACATGATTACGGACATTGACCGCTTTGCAATACGAGAAATGCATACCTCATAATAGTCAAAGGTTAATGAGGGAAGAAATTGCTTATCTATAATTTGGTCGATACATCCAAAGAAAAAAGTACTTGCGTGTGCGATAAGCAAAAAGGTGGCAGCGGTGGGATAATTCCCTAAAAAAAGTGAAACAAAGAAAAGTTTAAAACAAAAGTGTTAGAAGCCCTACGACTTTAAGACCTTGCCAGCTTTAGAGCGTAGGTATTTGGCAAACGGTGGGCAGTGTAACTAAAAGACCCGCATTCCTCAACTTGAGGGCGTGAAGCTCACCGGGCAAAGCAGCGGAAGCTGTAATTAAAATAATTGGAAACAGCAACGCAGTAAAAAGGAAAAGCAGCCGTTTTTCAGGATTTCCCTCGCAAAGCAAGGCCCTCAGCAAGACGGGAAAGAGTTTCTCACAAACGAAGCGAAAAGTAAATAAGCAGGTACAGACGCAGAAAAGTCGAATACGCGGAAAAGAAGTACGACAACAGCGAACACACGGGACCAAGCGTAAGCGAAGAAGTACTTTTATTTTAATTAAGCATCTTATTTTTAATTAAGTTAAAAAAAGAGTGTTATTCATTCCCCTTTCGTGTTATTTCGTGTTATTAATTATCCCTCTCGTGTAAGTTATGGTTATATTGTTGTGTTCAATTTAGTGCGGGAAAACTTACGAGACCAACATTCTCACGCGAAAGTACCGGTCGGTTGTAGAGCTCTTTGAGGTTCCACCATTCCATAACAAGCGCGGTCCATTACAACGCCGTCCGATGGAATTCAAAGTGAGCATTAACGATGTGTTACGGTCGCATTTCGTTGCGACCGAATAGTTTATCAATTTAAAAAAAAAAAAAAGTCCTGATTGACTTTGACTTGAGTCAAAAAGCCAATCAGGACTCTGGTCAAAAAGCCTGCAAAACGCCAAACGTAAATAGCGCAAACACCACTCCACTGAGGCTCGTAAAGTAATTTAAGAACTTGAAGTGAATAGAAATTTTAATTTAAGAATTGGATTATATAAACTCATCATTGAAGGCAAGAATGGTAGAATCAAGTAGAGATTAGGAACTAGTTCAATAGTGGTAAGTAAAGGATAAGTAGTTACTAGTTTAAGGAGAACTTCACCGAGCCATCCCTGAGGAAATCATCGACGTCAAGCATCGCAAGAAGTCGCGAAGAAAAACCACTACACAAACTCATCGTCATATGTTTTCCTCCTTTTCTCTTAATTATATCGATGACCGACCAATCAGCAACTATACGTAAACGCGGATGAAACGATTCTAGTTACCGGACGTCACTTCGATGCTGAATCGTTCAGTCGTCCAAGCACCAAACGTACCCGAGATTGATTTAAATACGGCCGCCCCAATCTGAAGACTCACGACAGAACCGCTGTAAACAATAACAACAGACGCGAGCTGTCACTGGGAAATGTCGGAGTGATATCATTGATGGCGAAAAAGCCAAGATGGCCGTTGCGCAGACAGCTGATTCCAGCCCAGTGAGTCCCACACCAGTGGTTCCAAAACCAGAGTGGGGACTGGAATGGTTTCGCAAGGAGCTGAGCCGTTAGGCCGAAATGATAAATATAGCTGGGAACAAAGGAAGTCGTCTCTTGTCTTTTGGATGGTGAATTGGAAGAGTGGTCGGCTTGCAAAAAAAAGAATTTGAGAAGTCGACGTCGAGAGCGGTCGTCAAAGGCGGCACACTTGATCGCGCGGAAAATTCTTTGGAGATTCTATCAGGATTCGAGCGGAAGGCGTGAATGAGGGCGATAATCAATCAACGGCGTAAATAGTAAGTAGAGTAAGCTTTAACTTTAAGTTATACGTGTTCTTACTAGAACCTAATAGACAGAGTTGTAAGCCTAAGTGGAGTGCGTTTCCTTTTTTTGTTCTAGAGATTGATCACGGTGTTGGGTTAGTTTCGGGTTCCTTGCGCGGGTTTCAGTGTCGCGACCCAAACCAAACCCCAGTCAGGGTTTCGGTCGCTGGACGGTTGTCGGCGCACGACTGGGTGGCGCCCAAAATATTAAAATTACCCCGCCCCTCTTCGCGGGCAAAGACGCCGGGCACAACCGTCCACCCCGCAGCCATTAGAGGCTTCGGGGGTAAAAGTGTGCGTAACATTTGGCGCCCAACGTGGGGCCCTTTATAAAAAAACAGGACTTGGGCAAAGCAGTGTTCGAACGCCGGAACGTTCGACAAGATCAGTGAGTGTGTCTGTGAATAAAAGTGGCTGAGTTCAAAGTGCTGACACGTGCGTGTAATTGCGGGAGTGTGAGATCGCGGGAGTGTGTTGATTGCGGGTGTGTGAATTTGCGGGTGTGTGAGTTTGCGGGTGTGAAGAGTGCAAATGAAATTATAGATACAGATGTTTATATAAAAATAATAAAATAAAGTAGAAAGTAATTTCCTCGTCTAGTACGTTTCTCTTTCCTTGTGCTGTTGTTATTTTGATAGGTGCAAAATGGCAAAATTTACGGAGGCTCTAATCGATCGCCTTAGCGAGAACGAGCTGAGCTATGAGCTGGCGGTGCGTGGGATCGCCACTGGAACTGTGTCGGCGATGCGGATGGAGCTTCGGAAGGCACTACGGCTTGGGACCATGATGAACGCGTCCTCACCTTACCCCTTCAGTTACCAGCAGGACCTCGAGGCGGTAGAGATGGTGACGGACGAGGTAAGGACGCTATCAGCGGATTTTTGGGGGGATGAACAGTCCACTGCGCTTTTGGTAGCCCAAGCTAAGACAGAATATGGCCTGCGGAGAATCGCTAACTTGCTACGGGCGAAGAAAGCTGAGGATCCCGCAATCGAGAAGTTGCGACGGCAGCTTATGCTCGCCTTAGGTCATATGTTGGTGCAAGCAGAAGAGTATGAGGGCTCTGGAGCCAGGGAGTTGGGACGAGATGAAGATGCGACGGCAACAACAGAAATCGTACCGACGGAAAAAGAGGATACCGAGTTGACGATCACAGAGCTGACCGGCAAGTACCAGTCAGTCTGTGCTGATTACCGGCAAGCGTTGGATGACACCAAAGATCTGGAGAGGGAGAACGATCGTTTACGCACGCAACGGAAGAGGCACGCAAACACATCATGGACGAAACCCTGGCACGTGAAAACCTGGAGGACACACTAAGATCGCTGCACGAAGAGCTGGAGGTCAAGGACCGTAACCATTCGCTAGAATTGACCAAAGCGCGTACTATATATAAGTTAGAAATTAAGGAAACCAATGAGCAATACGACGCGAAGCTGCAACAATCCGTCCAAGAGCTTCGCGAACAATATGAAGAGGAGCTGGAGGAGATCGAAGTGTTCTATGAGAACAAATTTAAGATTCTGGAAAGCGCAGCGCAACGGAACAGCACCGCGGCTT